>PVJH01004816.1:0-120173 GCA_004026705.1 Nesogale talazaci | reverse complement strand
TGAATTTCCTGTTATGTGAATTCTTTCTGATATTTAAAATTAAGAAGGAGAATAGTACATTGCCTGCAACCTTCAACATTAATATATTGGTCCCTTATGTTCTCACAGAGTAGGGAAATAAAATGCTGATGAATCATTAAATTAGAAAGAAATGCAGTCTGTTATGAATTTTTTTTGTCTTGTTTTTTTTTGGGGGGGGGCATCACTGCCCTCTGGTGGTCGTGGGAGCTCCCCAGTACTGCTCCTGAGAGCCACCACTGGATTTGAACCACCAAGCCGGCGGGCCACAGTCCTGCACTCAACCACTTACGCCACCGGGGCTCAGCCCCTGATAGGAATTATTTTCCAAGTAATATAACTTAAAACCTTTGTGTGTTGATTTTGGGTTATCTAACTGCTATGTAAAATATTCTGTAATATATTTGTAATATTTTGTAATATATTTGTAATATATTTGTAATATATTCTGTTGTATCACTGGAAAATTATTAAAATAACCAAAGGTGTTCAAAATCATTAAAGAAAAAAAGTGCACACAACCCCCCTACACACACACACACATATGACACCTAGGTGATTTCTATTCATATTAAAGTTTGAGAAGTACTTCTTTTTTATAGATCTCTTAAAATGCTATATTTTATATTACAATGGTTTCATTATATTATAGTTTAAGCCCTGATAGTTAACATTTTTTAAAAAAAATTATTGAGAGGTCTTACAAATATCATAACATTCCATAGTTCAATCACATCAAGAAGTATTGTGCAATTGCTACCACAATCCGTTTCAAAACACTTTTTCTCCTTGAACCCCGTAATATCAACTCCCCTTTATTCTCACCCTCTCCCCCCCCAGTCCTCCCACACCCAGGAAACCTTGTTCTTTTTTGTCTATATTTTTTTGTTTTTTTGCATGTGCCTTATATTACACAATCAAATATATCCAATTCACATACAATTATTGTTCAATCCCATCGAGTGGGGTTATACAGTCATCGATGTTATCAGCCCCCCTCCGCCACCCCCCGTACCCTCAGAGAACCAGTACTTCTCTTACTGATTCTGAAGGGTTACCCATCTTGACTTTCATGTACTGAATGATCTTAAATATACAGATGAAGATACACAAATCTAATATGATTAATGAGGTAAAATAGATAAAAAACCATAATAGTAAGGTGAGGAAATATTTAAGGACTAGAGAATAGCTATGTGTTTTATCAGTGCTATACTGCACCCTAGATTTATCATCCCTTCCGAAAGGGACGGTCCAATTATCTTACAGGTGGGTTTGGGATCTCCAACACATCCACACCTCTTCACATCTGTTTGGTTGCTTGTTTGTGAACTCCCCATCCCCTCATGATCACTCAGGCTGGTGTACTTCTCCCATGTGGACTTTGTTGCTTCCTTGCTAGATGGCCTGTAAGACCCCAGACACTGATCTGAATTCTACCTTAAAAATCGGTGAGACCAGAGGATGTGCACTGGTACAGATAGGAACCAGAAACATGGGGAATCCAGGACAGATGATCCCTTCAGGACCAGTGGGGAGAATGGCAATACCAGGAGAGTGGAGGGAAAGTGGAGTCAAAAGGGGCAACTGATTATAAAGACCCACACACAACCTCCTCCCTGGGGTACAGACAACAGGGAAGTGGGTGAAGGGAGACATCAGACAGCGCTCAGTATGACAAAGTAATAATAATTAATAAATTATCAAGGGTTCATGAGGGAGAGGGAAGCAGGGAGGGAGTGGGAAAATGAAGAGCTAATACCAAGGGCTTAAGTAGAAAGAAAATGTTTTGAGAATGATGGCATCAATGGTACAAACGTGCTTTGCATACAATAGATGTATGTATGGATTATGCTGAGTTGTATAAGCCTCAATAAAATGATTTAAAAAAAAGACCCCAGACATTATATCTTTTAATATCCGAGCACCATCATCTTTCTTTACCACATTTGCTTATGCACCCATTTTGTCTTCAGTGATCGTACCAGGAATGTATCATACAATGCCACAATATTAGAACAAACCATCCTTCTACTGAGGTAGGTAAGACTTAGGTAATGCCCCAAAGCCCAAGTATCTGTCTCCTCCCACCCTCACCTAGGAAATTCTTCCTTCCCCTTTTTCTAGGAATTGCCAGCTATGCGGTGTTTCACGTGTTAAACACATCAGACCTCTGTCTCTCGCTGCTGCCTCCTCTCCTCCCCAGCACTGCCTGCACTGTGGATGCCCTCCAGAAGAATGGTCCTCTACCAGGCAGCACCCCTTCTGCGGACAGGCCCGTGGTGGTTACGAGAGGTTAGTCTTTGCTCCAGCCTAGGTTGCATCGTGTGGCTTGGACTTTGAAGAGTACTGCTGGTGTCTAAGGCTCTCAGTCAAGTTCTGTGCAACGCATTTCTCTCCTTTTCTGAGTTGGCTGTCACGGACTGACAAAGACATTAGCCAGATACCACGTGATTTCACAATTGTCCTCCTCTCCTTAAGTCCTTCTGTCCCGGAAAATGTACACCCAAAATCCTGGAGAGGAGAAATAAAAAATAAATAAGAGAAAGAAAGAAACTTAGATGCTAACACACATGTTGTTAGCTGCCATTAAATAGGCCTTTGACTCATTGAGAGCAGTGAGTTTGGGTAGTTGGAGGGTTAATTTATCTGTAGTTTTGAACTTTTCAAAAATGAATGTCGATGTAATCGTAAAAATAAATGAAATGCTTTGTTAGAGGAAATGAGAAACTCCCCATGGCAATAAGATATGTGATTGTGACTGCATTCTTAAATACAAAATTAGTGTTTGATAGTCACAAAAGCTCCCTCAGAGGGTTCACAATACATAGAAAATACTTTTATAAAAGAAGGCAAGTTTCAAATGACCACAAACAGGAAATCAAGTTGGCTTTCGGATCTTGGTAGGAGGTGGTGGCTAGTCTTTCTAGAATCTGTTCAGGCCTATTCACTGAGGACTTACTGAGCCCAGTTTTCTAAGAAGAGGGATCTGCTTAAGAAAACAACCAGTAGTGGTTGATAATCTGGCCTCACCTTTTTTATTACTTAGACTTTTAGATGTTTTGTTAGATTCTTTGTTTAGAATCACTACCAAGAAGGAGTTGACTTGGTTAATCATCTTGGAAGCAGTTCAACTTGGAAGCATTTAAAACAGTTTTACTAGTTTTGATTACTGGAATCTGCAGGTGACACACAGTGTAGGATCCAACTACTCCCTGAAAGGCTGGTGATCCACCCACAGGCCCCTCAAGAAACAAGCTTGGTCTTCTGCAACCAAAAGGTCACCGCCTTGGAAACCCAATGGGGCAGTGTGACAGTTGCCTAACCTGCTGTCAATTTGAGGATTAAAGTGTAAGGGTGGAGTCTGGCCTGTCAGTCTGGAGCTTGTCAATGAGACCTCTGTGGGCATGGCCTTCTTCTCTGAGAATTCTGGGAAATGTGGTAATTCCCTCTTGGAGGCAGGAGACACTCTCTCACTCACTCCCTTGAAGACACTCAACTGACAAGGTTCATTTCTTGTGAAACCTCCCTGAGGAGAAGACACATGAAATTACCCTAGTGCCCTGAGCTGGACAGGCCACATGGATGCAACCAGACCTCAGAAACCAGAGAAACGCTGAGCTGCTTCTACCACCACTGACTTTACACCCACTGGCCTGTGATCTTCCTGCATTCAGCATCATTGCATGTGTTTTGTGAGTTTGGGGAGGACTTTATAGATGGATGTCAGACTTATGGGCTAATATTGGACTTATGACCTTGGACTGAACTGGGTTGGGATGTTTTCTTTTGGGGGGGAGGCATCATTGCCCTCTGGTGGGAGTAGCAGGCCCAGTCTTGCTCCTGGAGAGCTGCTGCTGGATTTGAACCGCCAACCCTGTGGGCCGCAGTCCCCCACTCAACCACTACGCCACCGGGGCTCAGCCCGGGGATGTTTTCTTAATGTACAGTTGCTCTTGTATAGGGGTCGCTTTCTTATACACATATGCATGTTATGGATTTGTTTCTCTAGTCCACCCAGACTGACGCAGGCAGCTCTCCTCCGCCCCCAGTCATCTTGAGTGGGGATTGATTTGACAGCAATGAACAAGTCTTTGATTATTAGTAAGTGTGAAAATTGCTAGTTTTATTCTCACTTAGGTGAATTCTCAGAACGCTTTTTGATGAATTATTTAAAAATTTAAATGTAGAATTTAAAAAGTGACACTAGAACGTCAATGGGTTCATTGAAGAAAAATTTTAAACAGGATTAAGCAAAAAGTACTCTCATCTTTGTGTATATGAGGGGACTTCAAAAAGTTCATGGGAAAAAATTCCATTTTTTTTTAATTTAAAAAATTTTAAAAATTTAAAAAATAGGGAGGGATCCATTATCTTTCAGACCATTTTTTCAATGATTTTTTGAAGCTTTTGTGTGTGTGTACATATGCATGTATATATTTAAAACAAAAATGACACATTGGTGTCATTACATGACACATTATAAGGTCCTGAACTTTACTACACAAGCTAGCTTAGGCAATAAAGACATTTTGTTTTTTTTGTTTTTTGTTTCTTTTTTGTTTTTTGGGGGGGCATCACTACCCTCTGGTGGTCGTGGGAGCTACCCACGCTGCTCCTGAGAGCTGCCGCTGGATTTGAACTGCCAAGCCCGCGGGCTGCAGTCCCACACTCAACCACTTATGCCACCGGGTCTCAGGCTGACATTTTATTGACTTATAAAGCAAACCTAAGAGATGGTCAAGGTTCTCCCTGGCCTCAGGCATAACAAGTACCAGGAATTCATATTCTTACCCAGTCCCATCGATGAAAAACCTGCAATCTGGGCAATTTTGAAGACTAAATAAAAATGAAATGCAAACCATTGAAACAACAGACAAAGAACTCCTGTTCTCTGCACACTCTTTCGGCCTGTGTGCTCCCCTCAGACCCATTCCCCCAGACTGCTCAGCTAACAGGAAACATGGCCAGCAAAATAGCCCATGAGCTCACTTCTTCCCAGCTTCATCTCAAAGGAAAGGTCTTTTTGCTCCCAGGTTGAAATTTTCCAGGAAAGGTCCTTACTAGGCTCAGTTAAGATCACATGCTCACTTCCTGTCAGATCATCTTGGACAAGGTGGCAAGGTTCTATGATTGGCGCAGGTTGGGCCAAGTGCTTGCTTCTAAACCAGAAGGGAGGGTCATGTAAGAAGATGGCAGCTTCCATCTGAACACTTGTTTCCAGTTTGTAAAGAAAGACCACATGCTATTTCCCATAGAAGGAATTTGTAGAGCTTACCTTTGGACAAATGACAAATATCTACCTCATATGAATGGGGCATACTCTATAAAAATGCTTGTTTACATCTTTCAGTTCTCCATGTTCTACAAACATGATTTCCATGATAACATCTACTGGAAACATAACACTGTGTTCTACTCTGAAGGGTAAACAGAATGCCTGGAAGTGACCATGAGGACACTGCTGTTGACAGAACAAGAAGAAAGAAGATATCCAGGTTCCTGATGGCACCCTGGAGTTGCTGTCCTCGCCCTGTATTGCCCATCTTCTGAGAAGTAACAGCTGACTTGGTTATTCTACAGTAGGTCATCAGATTTCTCTGACTGCTAAAGGTAGGCTGGGAAAGTGATAATCCATAGAAAGGGCTTGGTCTTGTTATATGGTCCCATCAAGTCAGTTCCAACACTTAGTGACCTTGTGCACAGCAGAACGAACCCCTGCCCAGTCCTGCACCAGGCCACCATGTTTCCAGGTCTGAGTCCATTGTGGCAGCAATGGCATCAATGCTTTTTTTTTTTTTTCCTTTGGCTGCCCTTCAGCTTTACCAGAGACTGGTCTCTCCTTTCAACATGCCCAAAGTAGATAAGATGAAGTCTGGCCATCCTGGCCTGTAAGAAGCATTTTGGCCATACTTCTTCCAGGACAGATCTCCTTTTCCTTTTAGTGGATCACCGTACTTTTAATTTTCTTCTCTCGCACCACAATTCAAACACATCGATTCTTGTGCGGTCTTCCTTAATCTATGTCCAACTTTCATGTGCATTTGAGACAACTGAAAATACAATTGGCTTGGGTCAGACATATCTTAATCCTCAAAGTAATATCCTTACTCTTCTTTTTTATATATAAATTGCTTTATTGGGGGCTCTTACAGTTCCTATAATAATTTATACATCAGTTGTATCAAGCACATTTGTGCATGTGTTGTCATCATCTTCAAAATGTTTTCTTTCTACTTGAGCCCTGGGTATCATCAGCGCCTCTTTTTTCCCTCCCGCACCCTCCCACCCTCGTGAACCCTTGATCAATTATAGCTTATTATTATTTTCACATCTTACACCATCTGCTGTCTCCCTTCGCCCACATTTCTGTTGTTCATCCCCCTCAGGGGTGGGGGGTGGTTATATGTTGATTCTTGCGATTGGTTCCCCCTTCCTCCCCTCACCTTCCCCTTACGCTCATGGTATTGCTGCTCCCATTACTGTTTCGGGGGGTGGGGGGGTATCTGTCCTGAATTCCATGTGTCCAGAGCTCTTATCTGTACCAGGGTACATGCTCCGGTCTAGCTGGGTATAAGATAGAACTGCGGTCATGGTAATGGATGGGTGGGTGGGGGAAAGCATTAAAGAACTAGAGGAATGTTGTGTGTTCCCTCGGTGCTGTGCTGCGCCCTGGCTGACTCGTCCCTTCCTTGTGAGCCTTCTGTGAGGGGTTGTCCCATTGTCTACAGATGGGCCTTGGGCCTCCACTCACATCCTTATAATACTCTAGAGAAATCTTTTGTTTTGTTTTGTTTTGGGGGCATCCCTGCCTTCTGGTGGTGGCAGTAGGAGGCCCAGCCTTTGCTCCTGTGAGCTGGAATTGAACCTCCATCCCAGTGGGCCACAGTCCCGCGCACAACCACTATGCTACCGGGGCTCAGCCCTCTAAAGAGATCTTGTACAACAGACTTACCTAACGCAGCACATCTTTTGATCTCCTGATTGCTGCATCCGTGAGCCTTGATCGTGGAGCCCCGCAAGACGCAATTCTCGACACCAACTCTTCCTCCATTTATCACGATGTTACTGATGGGTCCCGTGGTGAGGCTGTGGGGCTTCCCATCGAAAGACTGTGATCCTGGCTTGCTCTCCAAGTGTTGTAGGGCCGCCTCCCTTTCAGCAAGCAAGGTTGTCAGTAAGCCTACCTCCAACCCTGCTGCTGCATTCTTCCTCAATGACCCAGAAGAGGCGCCCAAAGAGATTCGCCAGCAAAACGCGTGGCAGCCAACTCAACTCTGACTCACAGCGACCCTGGGGAACGAGGTGGGATTGTCCCCGTGAGGTTTCCAAGGCTGAACATCGCCACAGACACACATGGCCACATCCTTCTCATACGGAAAGAATGCTACCTGGTAGCACAGCGTTCGAGGACCGGACCACCAGAGCTCCAAAAGAAGCGGACACGCCTCCTCCCTCACTGCTGCTGCGCTGATTCTAATGCACACCGGCCCTTCATGGCAGAGCAGAACTGCCTATTTGGGGGGGAGGGGGTTTGCTGAGCCCCACTGGTGGAGTGGTTGAGTGCGGGACAGCAGCCCACTGGCCTGGCGGTTCAAATCCAGCAGCAGCAAGACTGGGCCTCCCACTCCCATCAGAGGGCAGTGATGCCTAAAAAAAAATAATAAAAATAATAAAATAAATATTTGGAGGGGGGAGGTGGTGCTGAGCCCCAGTGGCGTAGTGTTTGAGTGCGGGACTTCGGCCCACTGGCTTGGCAGTTCAAATCCAGCAGCAGCTCTCCAGCAGCTCTCCAAGGCTGGGCCTCCTACTCCCACCAAAAGGCAGTGATGCCCCCCCCCAAAAAAAAACCTTTTTTCTTTTAAAAAAATCATTTTATTGGGGAATCATACAACTCTTATCATCACAATCCAAACATCCATCCATTGTATGCAAAGCACATTTGTACATTTGTTGTCATCATCATTCTCAAAATATTTTCTTTCTACCTCAGCCCTTGGTATTAGCTCCTCATTTTCCCCCTCCCTCCCTGCTTCCCCTTCCCTCATGAACCCTTGATAATTTATACATTATTATTATTTTGTCATATCATACCCTGTCCGATGTCTCCCTTCACCCACTTCCCTATTGTCTGTACCCCAGGGAGGAGGTTATATGTAGGTCCTTGTAATTGGTTCCCCCTTTCTACTCCATCTTCCCTCCACCCTCCTGGCATCCCCACTCTCACCACTGGTCCTGAAGGGATCATCTGTCCTGGATTCCCCATGTTTCCGGTTCCCATCTGTACCAGTGTACATCCTCTGGTCTCACCGGATTTGTAGGGTAGAATTGAGATCGTGATGGTGAGAGGGAGGGAGCCTTCAAGCACTAGAGGAAAGTTGCATATTTCATTGTTGCTACACTGTACCCCGACTGGCTCATCTCCTCCCTGCGACCCTTCTCTAAGAGGATCTCGCTTCTCCTACAGATGGGCTTTGGGTCCCCAATCTGTTTTCCCCCTCATTTATAATGATATAATTTTTAGCTCTTTGATGCCTGTTACCTGATCCCTTCGACACCTCGTGGTCACCCAGGCGGCTATAAGTCTTGACAGGAGTAGAAAACCTCGCTTTTCTCTCTTGGAGCAGCTGGTAGGTTTGAAATGCTGCCCTCGTGGTTAGTAGCCAAGCTTGTAACTCACTACACTGCAGGAGTTAAAGCGAAGGAATATGTCCTTTACCTCTTTAAACTATCGAAGAAAAATTTGACCCATGGAATGCCCCGAGGTCCACTTGAGTTGGTTGCAACAGAGTCGAAATGGCAGTCCCAACTGGTGGGAGCAGAAAGGAATCTGAAAGTTGTGAGGTGAGCACTGAGTGAGAACATTGGGAGTGAGGGCAAAGGGCCATCACAGGGGAGGACCAAGAGCCCCCCCGGCGGAGGCAGCAGGGGGCAGAGTGTAAGAGAGGCCAGGCTGGGGTGGATCAGCAACAGAAGTCACAAGTCCCGGTCAATGCAGAGACTCAGAGAAGCCATCTCCTCCTCTCGTGGGGTGAGCAGGAGCTAGTGGAGCAGGTCAGTGGGTCACCCAGAGTCCTTTCCCCCCGTACTTCCCCCAGTACCTAGATAGCATCTTGGGAAGGAGGAAGTGGAAGAGAGACCGTGGAGGAAAGCAATAGCTCTCCCAGGGAGTTTGCACTTCGATTGACTAATGTTTACCCAAATCAGGAGCCCTGGTGGCAGAGTGGTTGCACGTTAACTTTGAGCCACATGGTCAGTAGCTCCATGGGGGGCACAGGCTCAGCAACCTGCGTTGACTCAAAGGCAGGGAGCTTGGTTTCGCCCAAATCAGACTTTTAAACTCAGAAGAGGCCGTTTCTTTCACTGGTAAGTCGACGAATTGCCTAGCAGTGAGAATTTCCTCAGCAATCTTAGTTCAGTTGTTGAGAGACATTTTTTTAAAGGTTGTGTTAGTCCTGGTGGACTAGAGAAACAAATTCATAGACATGCATATGGGTAGAAGGGAAAAGTTTATATACAAGAGGAATGGAACTTTGAGAAAGCATCCCAACCCAGTCCAGTTCAAAGTCATAAGTCTGATATTCGCCCATATGTCCAATACCAGTCTTTAAAGTCACCTTCGACTCACAAAATCACAGGTCAGTGGGTGCAGAGTCCGGTGCTGGCAGGGTTCCCCTCGTGGCTTCTCGTTTCCAGGGCTCCGGGTCCATCAGCAGTATCCATTAGTGATAACATCTCGGTGCTGATAAGGGTCTCTTTGTGGCTGCTCCAGCCCCAGAGGTCTGGTTCCATCAGGGTAAGCCCATGTGGCTTCTCCTCTGGCTTCTCCAATTCTCTAGGAATCAGGATCGATCAGCATGCTGTCATCTCGTCTTGTCAGTAGTTCATTGTCTCAGTGAGTGGAACGACTCCCAACCACTGGGGAAAATGGTCTCATCTCCACGAGGGAACTACCGCAAGACTTCCCAGAATTCTCAGGAGAAAGCCATAAGGCCCACACAGCGGCCTCATTGGCTACTCAATGGCTATCTCTAGATTGACAGGCTAGACTCCACCCCTACATCTCAATCATGAAATTACAGAAGTATATGACCGCCACAAATGTACACCTGAGTTATAATATGGACATTCTGACTGTCCCCCTGACTTCCCATACATATAGATCTTGACTTTACGTGTCTTCAGAGAGGTATCATTGGAATCAGGCAGCATATAAAAAGGAAACTGTTCTCTTTAGAGAAGTTTTCCACAGGAGGATGGGTCCTGCAGTGATCCCCAGCTCCTGCTAGTCACCCTTTTGTGTACTCCCTCCAACACCTGCCAAGGTTGTTCTATGGGACCAATAGCATATGGCGGAAGTGAGGGCATATGTCTAAGATTGGATTAAGAAGAGATGGGTGTTTCTGTGTCTTTCTCTCTTAGATCACTAAGTTTTAAAGTAATCGGTTATACAACAATAGGAAAAATATACCCTCTTTGACAAAAATTTCCATTAGAACACCTACAAAAAAACAAAAAAAGCCTTGCTTTTCATTCTTGAATGAAGTCCCCTCCATTTCCTCCCCCTCCTCTCCTTCCTCGTCTCCCAGCCAACTCATCATGCTCCAGTCTCAAGGGGCTACTTGGGGCACTTGTCCTAGTTTCATCCAGTGACTGTTCTTATCCTGAGATCCAACTTCCCCTCACCTGATTGCAGTGACTAAGCAAGGAGAGAACAAAGCCAGGAAGAAGGAACTGGAGAGAGAGAGAGAGAGAGAGAGAGAGAGAGAGAGAGAGAGAGAGAGAGAGAGAAAGAAGAGGTCACAGTCCTCCTCATGCAAGAAATCAGAAACTAACTAAAATGAGCACAAAGAGGCAGAGGCTGTGAGGCAGAGGGACTACAGCACGTGATGAGAAAGAGGAAAGACCCCTGAAGGGTCCGGGGAAGTCTTGGCTTTCCAGGTCCTGAGCTGTGGCTCACTCCCACAAGGACTGATAATTTGGGGGTCTCCCCGATGTCCTTTGTTGTTCCTTTGGCGGTCCTTTGGGTTCCCATAAAGTTTCAATTTTTTTCTCATTTCTATCTAGCTAAACTATCTCCTGCTGACCCAAATCAGGTATCTGTTGATAATTGACAGAGTTCTCACAAGTGATATCTTGCAGGTTACTAATTAGGAAGCAAAATAACTGAGATGCCACGGACTGTCCAAAAAAGGAAGGCCACATTACTGGTTTTAGTCCTTTTACTGTTTTTCTGCCACGTGGGATGATGAGTCTCCACAGGCCACTGAGTCCTGTGGGTAACAAGTATTTGTTGGAACGCAAATCACACGTGGTTTTGAAGAAATGGTTAAAATAGCACGAGGCTGCTTTTCTATATTAGTCCATTGGTTGGTGATTGCTTTGCGCTTTTGCTTTGGTGGTCAAGCACGTACACAGAGAAACACGTGCCCTTCCGTGCCGTGAACTGCAGGCTTGGAGGCTTGGTGCTGTGCAGCCATGCTTAGTCTCCTTTTCAGAGTTGTCCCTGAGAGTCACTGTTCCCTAAGATGTCTTGTCTAATCTCTCAAGTTGCTGCTATCACTTGAATGCCCTATCTGTAGTTCTTCTAAAAGCATAGCGCTCCAGGCAGAGCTCTTTTACGAGTCAAGCTAAACTGTTGTTTGGCTTTCGGAGGACTTCCAGGAATTTTGTTAGTTTACCATTTAAAGATGATCTAAGGGCAATCGTTTCAAGGGGTCATCCAATCGTCATGCAAAATCTGAAGTCTGGAGTCCATGATAATTTAAAATTCTACCCTGCAGGGCTGAGTCCCGGTGGCGTAGTGGTTGTGCGCGGGACTGCGGCCCACTGGGATGGAGGTTCAATTCCAGCTCCACGGAGCAAAGGCTGGGCCTCCTACTCCCACCACCAGAGGGCAGTGATGCCTAAAAAAAAATTAAAAAAAAAATTTCTACCCTGCATTTTGCGCCCCCCATCAATTCTTAAATCAAAAGGTTTTAATCTTTGATTAAAATTGTTAGTAATGGCACCTCCAGTTCCAGAGGCAGCTATTCACAGAAGGATCAAGCCACACTTTCCATATTCACCCCCCATTCCTGACTCTCCTTCTGCTGTTCCAGGTAAATAGTCACCAGGTGTACCTGGGATGGCCACTTGCAAGCTTTTAAGACTCTAGGCACTGTGCCATGAGCTAGGCGGTCGACCAGAAGCACCAAACATGCTAGTAGTCCAATTAATTGGGATGCCCCATGAAACCATGATGCAACAACAACTTTTCTGTTGTTGGTATTGTCTATTGTAAATACAGAACTCTTACCACTTTTACAAGTGTTTATAACTTATTGGCAGCCTTTATAATAATAAACTGCCCAACCCTTAATCAAAGTGATTCTCCCTGTTCCTTCTCCTTCCCTCCCTTGATAACCACTAATTGTAAACTTTGGTCTCTATTTTCCTTTTCTTGGCTTTATAGTAGTGAGATCACATAATATTTATCCTTTTTTAAGTTTTTATAGTTTATTAATTATCTGGTGAAGATCCACATAACCAGTGCAGATCAAGTCACTATAGAATCTTTATTCTTTCCTTTTGCCAGCACCCACGTTGGCCTTGGCAGTCCCCCTGACTTTCTTCATTCTGTTCTTGCGTTCCTTGCATTGTTTTCTTGAGGTCTTTTTCTTTTCATACAGGCCATGTCTCGCAAGTCTGTGTTTAGATTCATTTTTCTTTGCATAATCCAAAGAATCGTAAGTCATGCCAAAGCCAGTAGTCTTGCCACCACCAAAATGGGTCCTAAACTCAAATACAAAAATGACATCTGGTGTGGTCTTGTACATTTTGGCTAGTTTTTCATGAATTTCTGTCTTAGGCACTATTGCTTTCCCAGGGTGAAGGACATCGATGACCATTTGTTTTCGCTGAAGTAAGTCAGTTGGTCATGAACTTCCCGGTCCTGATACTTACTGTGTCAGTCATGATGGCAGTCAAGCAGCCAGACACACACGCAAAAAAAAATTTTTTTTAAGGAATATTTGTCTTTTTTTTTTGCGGGGGGGGCATCACTGCCCTCAGGTGGTGGGAGTAGGAGGCCCAGCCTTTGCTCCATGGAGCTGGAATCGAACCTCCATCCCAGTGGGCCACAGTCCCGCACACAACCACTACACCACCGGGGCTCAGCCCACCCTTTTAGTATCACTATTCTCAATCCTGTTCCTGAGTTCCGTGTGTCATGAGCTTTATCTCCTGCCTGTACCTATGTACTTGTTCCAGTCCAGTCCAGAGTGGGAAGCAGCATTGGGGTCATGCTAGTGGGGAGTGAGGAAGTCTCCAGGATCCAGAGGTATATTGTGTAATCCATTAGTGATCTACTGCTCCCCGATTGACTCATCCCTTCCCTGTGACCCAACCCCTTTGCAGGGAGATGTTCCATTGCCTACAGATGGGCTTTGGGTCTCTGCTCTGACCCCCATCATTCTCACCAATGCATTTTGGTTTGTTTATTGTTTGTTATGAATCTTCTCATGCCTCTTACCCAGTCCTGATGACACTTCATGAACACACAGGTTGGTGTGCTTCTTCCATGTGGGTTCATTACTTCACTGTTGAATGGCTACTTGTTTAACTACAAACCTTTAAGACCCCAGACACTCTATCTTTTAATAGCCGGGTACCATCCGCTGTCTTCACCACATCTGCCTATGCACCCATTTTGTCTTCAGTGATTGTGTCAGTGGGTGTGGGAGATGTGAGCATCACAAAATGCCATTTTGTTAGAACAAAGTGTTCTTTTAATGGAGGAAGGTATGATCTGAAGCCCAAGACTCGCCCACAGCCTTATAAATATTTGTACATAGGCCAATACCTCTATTTCTTGGATTAATGTATTTACATAAGTACACACCTCTGTTGATACCTCTATCTATAACTTTGCTTCCTAGAACCTTCCTCTGTTTCCTTTTGCCTCCTCCTGCCCCACCGTCACGTTCCCCTTCTTCCACCTCTCAGTACTTCCTCTCAGCTAGATTAGTGTTGCTCTAATACCCACAGGATCCCTACAACCTCCTACATGTTGGTTTTAATTCCCTAGTTGTTCCCTGTCTATGGTGGTGTTTGTTCACTACACCCTTCCCCCACCCCCTTGCCACCTTCTCCCCCCAAGACCCTCTGGGGCCGTTAGCCCAGTTGCTTTCGCCCTGAGTTTGCTTCCCACGTCTGTCATATATAAGCAGGCAAACCAGCAATGTCCTAGTTCAAGCAATAAGAAAACAAAAGGTTTGGATAAAAGGAGAAAAAAACACATAGTTCCAGGTCTGTCCATTGGCCTTAATGAATCTCTTCCCCCTGGTCCTGGGGGAGTTCCCGGGGCTCCTCCGCCTAGCCTAGTTTATTTCAGCGACTCTTTAGGGGCTTTGTGGATTGGCTTTGCTCCAATTGCTGATCTGTTAGCCTCCTTTCTTGGTTTATCCCGCTGTGGGGGATTCTCCAAGATTGTCCTCTGTCACTGTATGCTCCAGTTAGGGGACAGCATGTCCTGAGGTGTTGGTGGTCCTGCAGTCCTCTCTGTGCCTTAGCAGCTCCGTGCAAGCTTGGAGTATAAGTTGACTGTCCCGTTCTCTTCTTCCTTCTTGGTTGGCTTCTCTGTGGGAGTGGTAAGTCGCCTCCTTTCTCCCACCTAAGGTTCAGTGTTGTTCTCCGTGGCACATACTTCTGGGGTGGGGGTCAGATTGATCCTGAGAGTCTCATGAGAAGACATTGTGAAGATGAAAGGCAACCATTCAGGACGGTGGACAAATGGGGAGAAAGAAAGCAGAACTTTTTTTTGGAAATTTTTTATCAGTTATTCAGCCTCTTCATTTCTTATAGGTCATGTGCGTCTATGAATTTGTTCATTTCACCTAGGTTACCAGTTTGTTGCTGTTTATAGTATTGTCACAGTTCTCGTTATCAAGTCAGTTGCAATTCCTCTCTGTTACTTTTTATTTTGACTGTTTGCAACTTTTTTTTTTTTTTTGGCATCACTGTTCTCTGGTGGTGGGAGTAGGAGGCCCAGCCCCACTGCTGGAATTGAACCTCCGTCCCAGTGGGCCACAGTCCCGCGCACAGCCACTGCGCCACCGGGGCTCAGCCCTGCAACTTTTTTTATAGGTCTAAAGTCTTGTCATCTTTAGTGCTCTTCCAAAGAACCAACTTGTCTTTCAATGACTCTCCCTGCTGTTCTTCTGCGTCTCATGGTCCTGACTTCGGGTCTGGTCTTTGCGACTTCCTTTCTGCTTCGGCGTCGACTTCCTTTGCTCTGCTTTTCCCAGTTCCTGGAGTTGTTGAGTTACTCTGTTAACTCGAGACCTTTTTGTGTGTGTGTGTGTGTGTGTGTAGGCATGAATTGTTTGAAGTTCCCCTCTGAGTCCTACCTTTGTTGCATCCCATAAGTTTTGATATGTTGTGTTTCATTTCCATTTGATGCTAAGAAATTTGTGATTTCTTCCTTAGCCCATTATTAATTTAACAAAGTGTTTCCTTGCCTTTTTTATTTATGTATTTTAAGGGCGTTTTTCTATTACAGATTTCTAATTTCACTCTCTGTGGTCAGAATAAATACTTTGCTTGATTCCAGTCTTTAAAAAGTTATCTAGACTTGTTTTGTGATCTAGCTTGTGGGCTATCTTGAATAATAGCATGTGCACTGAAGTAGAATGTATATTGTGCTATTTTGAGGTGGAGTGTTCTATGTAAGACAGGGTAACCCCCCTCCAAAAAAAAAAAGTGGAAAAAAAAGCCCTACTGGGTGGAGCTTTTCTAGTATGCATTTTTTCCCACCATGCGAGCATCCAGCAACTCTCTCTGAGTTAGTGAACCCAGTGACATCGCCTGGGAAGGTTCTCTCTGGTCACTGGATTTTTTTGTAAAATCAGTTTCGCTCAAATCTTGTTTTTTGTGATCGCCAATTTAAAAGAACAGAGTGTGGTGTGAAATTTTGTTTCCCGCTTGGGAAAAATGCCACAGAAACTGTTGTGATGTTGAACACAGCTTACCAGGACAGTGCTATTGGGAAAGCTCCACTGTACAGTGGTTTTCTCATTTAAAAAAGGGTGAAATGTAGATTGATGACCACCCTTGTTCTGGACGTGTGTCAACTTTCCAAACAGATGAAAATGCTGACAAAATTTGCACAGTTGTACTCAAAGACCAATGAAGGCGCATTGAAGAGAAGGGGAGGTTATCTGGATTATCTTGGAGCAATTCAGTGAAATTTAACCAAAGATTTGGGAATGAGAAGGGTTGCTGTGAAATTTATGCCTCGGGTTCTGATGGACCAGGAAAGGGAGTGTTGAGAGGAAGCAAGTTGTGCTTTGAAAGAACAGCTCCAAAGCGACCCAGACTTTATTCCAAGGTCATTACTGGTGATGAGACATGGTGCGATGCTTACAACCCCCAAACCACATATCAGTCAAGCCAGTGGGAGGTGCCATCATCGACTCACCCCCAAAAAGTTCAGCAAGTGAAATCAATGATCAAAAAGGTGCTCCTTTGCTTTTTCTGTCGTTTGTTCGATGTGAGGAGGATAGTGGAATTTGTTTCACCAGGTCAGACTGCTAATCAAGCTTTCTATTCAGAAGTTCTGAAAAGATTGTGTTTAATAGCGTGTGGCCAAAAAGCCTGATTTGTGACAGACGGGAGACTGCTTTTGCCACCATGACAATGCACCTGCTCACACAGCCATCTCAGTGTGCCAATTTTTGGCAAAAAAGAAACAAAAAAAAACAGCATGCCTCTCTTGCCCTGGGCACTGCATCTTACTCACCCGACCTTGCTTTGTACAACTTCTTTTCCCCAGAAATGAAAAGGGGCATAAAAGGATAGCGAGTTATTTGATGATGCAGAAGAAGTGAAGAAAAAAACAAGGGAGGCCATCCCTTGTCTACCCCCCAAACAGATGCGTTTGAAAAATGTTTCCAAGAATGGAATTGCAGATTTGACAGATGTATTACTAAGTGTAATGGAGAGTAATTTTTTTTGGTTTTTTTGGCATCACTGCCCTCTGGTGGTGGCAATAGGAGGCCCAGCCTTTGCTCCTGTGGAGCTGGAATTGAACCTCCATCCCAGTGGACCGCAGTCCTGCACACAACCACTATGCCACTGGGTCTCAGCCCTGGAGAGTATTTTGAAGGTGATAAGTGACCAGATTTTAAGCGGGACACCATTGATCAGGGGAAGGGGGGAGTTCTTGATTAAAAATTTGGTCTATATGGAACAACGAAAATGTTCATAGAACGCAAAAATAATATTGTAATATATTTATTTAATTTTAAAACGCTGCGGGACACGTGGGACAAATTGTTAAAAAGCGGGATGTCTGGCCACTTTACTTTTGTAAAATTTAAATACATAGGGTTTGGGAGGGAGTAGATAAATAAATTAATTAAATTCTGGGTTTTTTTGGGGTACCCTCTCCTATATCTGTAGTCTCACTATAATTTGTATTCTCACTGAAGTCTGTTTCTTTGATGATCTCTTTCTTTCTAGATTAGTGGTTCTCAACCTGTGGGATGTGACCCCTTTGGGGATTGAACCATCTTTTCACAGGGGTCACCCAATTCATAACAGTAGCAAAATTATAGTTACAAAGTAGCAATGAAAACAATTTGATGGTTGGGGGTCACCACAACATAACGAACTGTATTAAAGGGTTGCGGCATTAGGAAGATTGAGAACCACCGTTCTAGATGTTCAATAGTGGAATGCTGTGTTGAAGTCATTAAACATTATTGTAGTATAATCTACTCATCTCAGTTTTATCAATATTTGCTTAATGTATGTGGGAGCACCCAAAAGTTTGTGGGCAGAACAAAAATTTTAACCCCTTTTGTAGTTAGAGGCCCACCCAGAGGGGCATATATGATTGTTAAATAGCTTTGATTAATTGACCCTTTTACCATTATATTTTGTCCATCTTTATCTCTTTAAGATTTTGTCATAAAATCTCCTTTTTCTGATATTAGGCTCAGAACGCTCTCTTTTGGTCATTCGTTGCATGGACTGTTTTTCTTTGGGTCATTATTTGCACATAATATTTCTCCTATTCTTTCATTTTTGAAATATTTGTGTCCTTGGTTTCAGGTGTATAAGCAATTTTTGTCAGTTTTTAAAATTTCATTTTGCCAGGAGCATTTGATCCATTTACACTCACTGTAATTATTATAAGACTTCTGCATTGCCTGGTAATTCTACATGCTTTACAGCCCATCATACAATGTTCTCTTTTTATTGCATCGAATTAACAAACAAATCTGACCATGAGTTTTCTTCTCTATATAGAAAGACTTTTTATAGTTCAGGGACTGGACCTGCCCAAAGTGAACACTGGTTCTCACTTGAGAGCCAGATGCCTCCTTCATGTTAACCCCAATATCACATTTTCCAGAATTCTGAGTGCCTTTATATGCCTCCTCAGCTGTTGATAGTGTATTCACCCATGCCATGAAGATTTGTGTCTGAGTCGTGATAATGAAAGGAAAGGGAGAGGATCTGGTAGGATGGTAGAGTAGGCAGATACACTACCCAAATCCCCTACCACAAAGACTTGAGAGACCACTGAGCCCTGGTGGCATAGTGGTTGTGTGTGGGACTGCGGCCCACAGGGTTGACGGTTCAAATCCAGCAGCAGCTCTCCAGGAGTAATACTGGGCCTCCTACTCCCACCAGGGCAGTGATGTCACAAAAAAATAAAAGAAGTAAAAGAAGTAAAATAAAAATAAATAAACCCTGAAAAGAAAATTAAAAAACACAAAGACTTGAGAGACCAAACGAAATGTTAGGCCTGTCAAGTTGATTCTGACACATAGTGACCCTATGCAACAGCAGGAAACACCGCCCAGTCCTGCACCACCGATTATTCGTATGCTTCAGCCCATTGTTGCAGCTACTGCGTCCGTCCATCTTGATGAGGGTCTTCCTCTACTTTGCCAACCATGCTGTCCTTTTCCTGGGCTGGTCTCTCCTGCAGTGCCTGAAGCACTTGAGAAGAAGGCTCTTCACCCTTGCCGCCAAGGAGCATTCTGGCTGCACTTGCTCCATGATAGATATGCTGGTTCTTTTGGTAGTAATATTCTCTGCCAGCGCCATAATTCAAATGCACCAATTCCTCAGTCTTCCTTGTATGCAATGTCCAACTTTCACATGCAGAGGAGGCAATTGAAAATACCATGGCATGGTTTGGGTCAGGCGCACTTCCTCCTCAAAGTAACATCCTGGCTTTTCAACACTTGTGCAGCAGATTTACCCAAATCCAGGGCATCGTTCCATCTCTGGGCTGCTGCTTCCATGAGCGTTGAGTGTGGATCGAAGCAAGATGAAATCCTTTTCTCCATTTAATATCTTGGTACAGTTGTGAGGAGTTTGGTTTTCTTTACATTGCGTTGTAATCCATATTTGAAGGCTGCAGTCCTTCATTTTGAGCAAGCTAGGTTGTGTCACCTGCATGTCTCAGGTTGTTAATAAGCCTTCTTCCAACCTGATATTACATTTTTCCTCTTATAATACAGTTTCTCTGATTATTCTCAGCGGGCAGATTGAATGATTATGGTGAGAGGATGCAGCCCCTATGCACACCTTGCTTGATTTAAAACTATACAGTATTCCCTTGTTCTGTTTGCACATTGCCTCTTTTTTTATATTTTAGGCATCACTGCCCTCCAGTGGTGGGAGTAGGAGGCCCAGCCTTTGCTCCTGTGAGCTGGAATTGAACCTCCGTCCCAGTGGGCCGCAGTCCCGCGCACAACCACTACGCCACCGGGGCTCAGCTTGCATGTTGTCTCTTGATGTACATATAGGTTTCCTATCGGGAATTCCCATTCTTCTCAAGGCTAACCATGATTTGTCAACATATAGTCAACTGCCTTTGAATTTATTAGTCAATAAAAAACAAGTAAACATCTTTCTGGTGTTCTCTACTCTCAGTCAAGATCAGCACCTGACATCAGCATTGAATTCCTTGTTCCACATCCTCTTTTGAATTCAGCCTAAACCTCTGGCAGCTCCTTAACAATATACTACTATTGCTGAATGGTCTTCAGTAATATTTTACTCCATGCGATAGTACTGACATGGTTCAATGATTTGAGCATTCTGTTGGGTCACCTTTCTTTGGAATGGTACAGGTATGGATCTCTTTCAGTCAGTTGACCAAGTAGCTTCTTCCAAATTTCTTGGCATAGACAAGTGAGTTTTTCTACTGCTTCATCAGTTTTTTAGAACATTTGTTAGCAGTTCTTCATTTCCTAGAGTCTTGCTTTTGGCTAATGCTTCCAGTGAAGCCTGAACTTCTTCCTTTACTACTATTTGTAGTGTTACTTCTTTGGTTAAATGTTGAACAGTAATTTTTTTGGTACAGTGACTTCCTTCATCGTTCAATATTTTATTCATAGCATCTTTCAATATTGCAACTCGAGGCTTGAGTTTTTTTCTTCTGTTCTTTCAGTTTAATATATGCTGAACCTGTTCTTACTTTTTGTTTTTCTAACTGCAGGTTTTTGCCCATTTCACTATAATATTTTGTCTTGTTGAGCTGTCCTTTAAAGTTTTCTGTTCAACACTTTGACTTCGTCATTTCTTCCATTTGTCCAGGCTACTTGTGGTAGCTACATAATCTGGTGTCAGTTTGAGAATTAAGAGTGTAGGGGAGAAATATAGCCTGTCGATCAGAATCTAGTTAATAAGGTCTCTTTGTAGGCATGGCTTTCTAAGGATTCTGGGAACTCCTGCAGTTTCTCCATGGAGATGGGAAACACACTCTCTCTGTCTGCTCACTCCCTTAAAGACTCTCTACTGACAAGGCTGACTCATGCAACTACACCAGTGCCCTGAGCTGGAGGCCCCTGCCAGGGTTGAGAAGCTTACAACACCAATGGATCCACATGACTTCCCACCTACTGACCTATGATCTTCCTGCATTCAGCCTCACTGCATGTGTTTCGTGAGTCTGAAGAGGACTTTATAGATTGGTATCAGACATATGGGTTAATATCGGACTTATGGACTTGATCTGGACTGGTCTGGGATGTTTTCTTAATGTACAGTTGGTCATATATAAAGCTCTTTCATATACATATATGAGTCTCTCTGGGTTTATTTCTCTACATGGACTAATATACTACTCTAAGATTAAGAGCAAGTTCCAGGGTCTCTTCTGACATCCACTTTGATCTTTTTTTTTCTTGTCTTATTAATGACCTTTTTGTTTTCTTTAAGTATGAAGTTCCTGATGTCATTCCACAATCATCAGGGCTTCTGTCACTAGTGTTCAATGTATCAAGTCCATCTTGGAGATGATCTCAAAATTTATGTGAGATAGAATCATGGTTCTATTTTGGTTCTCATCAACTTGTTTTAATTTTCTTCAGCTTCAACTTGAAATTGCATTTGATAGTCTGTCAAACCCTGTGCTCTTTTTGACTGATGAGATTGAGCTTCTCCATGGTCTTTGCTCACAGATGTAGGTGATTTGATTTCTGTTTATTCCATCTGGAGAAGTTCTTTTGTGTTGTTGAAAAAAGGTACTTATGGGCTGAGCCCCGGTGGCGTAGTGGTTGTGCGCGGGACTGTGGCCCACTGGGACGGAGGATCAATTCCAGCTCCACGGAGCAAAGGCTGTGCCTCCTACTCCCACCACCTGAGGGCAGTGATGCCCCCCCTCCAAAAAAAAGAAAAAAGGTACTTATGATGAAGTCATTGATCTTGCAAAATTCTATCATGTTATCTCTAGCTTCATTTGTACAATCAAGGCCATATTTTCCGATTATTAGTCTTTCTTCTTTGTTTCCTTCTGTGATGGGTAGGTTTGTTATGCCAACACGGCCACAGAAGATTGGTGGGTCTGTTGTGACGGCACAGCCAATGAACACACGGGATGAATCGAAGGGCAGAGGTAGGAAGGGCTCAGCGAGTCCCGCCCTCTCTCTTGATTTCAGATCTTCAGACCAGACAGCTGCTTTGTTCGTCCTGTGCCTCGACTTCCAAGCAACACTACCCGTGGGACACCTAATCGTGGACTGTGGAGCTGTGAGTTGAGGATCCTTCAAGCCCTACTTCGCCACGCTCCTGGGATATACATCTCTTGAGCTGGGGACTGTGGGACTCTGTCAGCTGGCTGACTGTTGGTGACCGGCTTTGCTGTTTGCTACGTGTGGCCAGATAGCCTGAATTGCTCTACAGAGGACGACTCAGGGGCCCTCAAGACTTGAAGGACTGCCAGTCTTCTGTCTCATGCAAGTGAGTTGCACCGAGCAATTTATACTGCTTTATAAATAGTTAATTGTTTCTTTCTTATCTTATATACCCTTCTCTATATATAAATATATAAAGAGAATTACTAGTGTCCTGGTTTTATTTCTCTAAGAGAACCCTGCTCGACACACCATCTTTTGCATGTCATTCACCAATAATTGTGAATACATCTTAATTGTATATTTTGTCAATTTCAGACTGAAGATGTTGATAAAATCCTTTAATTCCTGCATCACTCGTTTTAGTGGTTAGTGCATATTATCCTATCACCGACAGCATTGTATTCCAAGACAGATCTTCTTGAAATGTTCTTTTTGATAGTGACTGCGACACTGTTTCTCTTGAGCCTGTCATTCTGGTATAGCAAGCGATATGATTTTCTGATTCCGAGTAGTCAATATCAGTCTCATGAATGGATACTAATACTAGGACACTCTTCTTTATGCTCTCCATTTCATGTTTGATCATTTTCAGTTGTTCTAGAGTCATACTTTGTATATTCCAAGTTTCAAGTATCCATACATATTTATAGGTATTTATTCTCATTTTAAGTCTTCTTCCATGAGAAAGTAAAGGTCCCCATGACTCCAGCCGGCTTTACTCCATCCACGTCTTCATTGTTGACTCTACTTTGAGAGGGCTCATCTTCCTCAGTTATATCTTGAGTGCCTTTTGATCTCAGAGGCTCATCTTCTCATACGATATCTGAGAATATTTTGCTTTCAGCCATGAGGTTTTCAGTATCTGCTAGTGTTTCAATGCTATACACAAGTTTTCCCATGGCCAATGCCTCTGGCGTGGACAGCCTATTCCTTCTTTGTAGCTTGTTTTCAGTCTGGAAGCTCTGTGGAAAACCTTTTCATTTGGGATGACCTGCTGGTATTTAAAAACAAATACCAGGGCTGAGCCCCGGTGGCGTCGTGGTTGTGCGCGGGACTGCGGCCCACTGGGACGGAGGTTCAATTCCAGCAGGGGGGCTGGGCCTCCTACTCCCGCCCCCGGAGAGCAGTGATGCCCCCAAAGGAAAAAAAACAAAACAAATACCAGAAGTCACCACAGTATGGAAAGAGAACAGACAAGTGGTAGACCAAACAAAATAGATAAGACTAGCCTGAGTTCAGAGGAAAGAAGTTGATTGAACACCAACTAGAAGAGGAAGATGAACAAAAGTGGTGGGAAAAGAGAGATCCAACAGGCAAACTGTCAGCTGGCCTGATGCCGAGCAGCCATTTTGAATTTCTGCAGACAGCGTTCAGTCAGGAGAGGGTTCTGATAAGGCAGCTCTGCTTCCCCAGGGCAGTAAAAGCAGGCGTGATCACCTTCTTGTTCCCCACGCTTTCTTGATGACCAGAAGTGTGGGCAGCCCCTACCTGCACCCACCAAGGGTCAATGACACCCTGTGCCATACGGCACCTCAGGTAACACCTGAAACCAAATGGGTGTTGGATTGGAAGGGTGGGAGTGAGGGGAGGGTGTGGGTGGTAAGACCATAGCGGAGCTCACAAAACCAATGTCCTACATTCTACTTTGGTAAATGGGGTCTTTAAAAGCTCATGAGTAGCTGTCTATGGTGTTTCTGTTGGTCACTCTCTGTCCAGAGGAAGGACGAGAGAAGAAAATCATTGACCTCTGGAAAGAGTCCAAAAGAGAATAGGTCAGGTGAACATTACGCTGAGACGAGCTAGATGGTTCCCAGCCACCGCTAACGACTCTTCTGCCTGGGAGCACAGTAGACGGCCATGGACAGAAGGGGAAAGGAATGTGAACCACAGCTCGGACTCATACACGGACCTGACTTACTGGCCAGACAGAGACTCATGGCACTCCCGAGACCAGGGAACACAGGCACAGGACCACAGCTCCCCTCCAGGACTGGACATAAAGTCACTTCTGTGGCTCAGCTTTTGGCCAAACAAGAGCTCTTTGAAAGGCACAGTGACACTAGTGAGGTACACACATCTCACCATAATTAACTAAGATGGAAAGAGCAGCATCTACCCAAGGACAACGTTCAGAAGAGTTAGGAATGGAAATCCCACATACAGTGTAGAATTGGGATGATTTACTCACTGGCCATCTCGATGGTGAACATCTCGATTGTTCCTTTGTCCACTGCTGCTAAAATGTCAATACAGAGCACAATATAGCCACATAAACAGTTAAGCAACTGCATACCTCATAGTTATTTTTTAAAATATGAATTCCTCTCTATATGTTCAATATCTTTTAAAGTAAAAGATATTGGAAACATTAAAAAAAAAAAGAATTGGGATAGGATTGAGCCCTGGTGGCCTAGTGGTTGAGCGTGAGACAGCGGCCCACAGGGTTGTCGGTTCAAATCCAGCAGCAGCTCTCCAGGAGCAAGGCTGGGCTTCCTACTCCCACCAGGGTAGTGATGCCACAGACACACACACAAAAATGTTAAAAAAAAAAAAAAGAATTGGGATGAATGATGTTACATTGTGGGGACTGAAATCAATGAGATGAAACAAAATGTGTATGAATCATTGAATGTCAAGTTGGTGATCTGCTCTGTAAACCTCTACTCCATTCACAGAAAAAAGTTAGGGAAGGGATCGGGGAGGAGAGACAGAGTGAGCAAGAGAGAGAGATGTCCCCCCCTTTTTTTTTTAAGTGTATAAGAAAGAGTTTTATATACAAGAGAATTTGAACATCATTGAGGGAATATCCTAGCCCAGTCCAGAACAAGGTCATAAGTCCGATATTAGCTCATATGTATATCAATCTATAAAGTCCACATGCAGTGCTGTCAGGACAATCACAAGTCAGTGGGCGCAGAGTGTTGTGCTTCTAGTGGTGGTAGAAGCGTTTCCTCACTGGCAGGGGCCTCTCTGTGGCTTCTCAAGCATCTCAGCACTGGCGGGAGTCTCTGTGTGACTTTTCCAGCTGCAGAGGTCTGGTTTGAGATGTCCCTTTTTTTACTGATGGTTTCTGGTTGGGGTTTCTTGTGGCCTGTGTATCTGGAGCCTAGGGAGAGAGAAAGGCGATCCAGCATCTGGCCATCAGGGGTGTGGCTGGAGGGCGGTGGGCGGGAACCGACAGCAAGGCAGCGTGCAGGACTCCTCTAGGCTCCAGAGGGGCGGGGTACCGCAGTGCAGGTGGGTCCAAAGTAGTCTGGGAAATGGCTCCAGATGTTACAATCTGCAGACCCTACTCTTCCGGCCTCGGCGACTAGTCAGAGGTACCGCCGCTGCAGAACTGTGCATCCCAATAGTCTAAGTCCTTTGAGGCGCCTTAGGCAATGACTACATTTCCCAGGATGCTCTGCGGTAATTGAAAGCTGAGCCAGCCTATAGAGAAGGACGACTTCTCGCCACGCTACCTGAGAAGCCAATGGAAAGCGCTTGGAGGCGGTGTTTCCCGGCTGCAGGCTGACGACCCCGGGGTCCCCCGGGTGCCCCACGGCCGGGTCTCCAATCCCGCTCACCGGGGGCGCAGTCGCCGGCGGGGTGCAGGTTCGCCGCGCGCGGACTGGCTTCCGTCTCCAGTCCCGGCTGCGCCCTGGGGCGGTGAGTGGCGGGGAGGGAGCTGGCGGGGGCGGAGGGGCGTGGAGGAGGCTCGCCCGCCTCCCCGAGGCTCCCAGTCCGGGCCGGCGCGGGCGTCGCGGAGCCCCGGGATCTTGCTGGGCTGCGGAGCGGAGACGGGAGGTCGCCGCGTTTCCCAGACCACCGTCGGGGTGACGGACTCTCTCCCGCCGCGCGCCTCCGCGTCGGTGCTCGGGTGTCCGCGGCGATCGGCGACCCCGCCCGCTGCCCCCCTGCCGAGGGCCTGTCCCCCCCCCCCCCCCCGGCGCGGCTGGAGGTCGGGCCCGGCCTGGCCCGCGGCGCCACGCTCGCTAAGGGTCCCCGCGCGCCACGGGTGCCTCCGCACCCGCCCTCCGCCGGGCCCGTGGGGTCGCAGGCGCCGCTGAGAGACCCGCGGGCTTTCCCCGCCCGGGCCCGGCCTCCGCCCCTCCTGCCGGGGGTCTGGGTGGTCCTGTGCCGCGCTTCCCCAGACGCCCCGTTCGCTCCCAAGGACACTTAAAAACAAAAAAAATTTTTTAGGCATCACTGCCCTCTAGTGGTGGGAGTAGGAGGCCCAGCTTTTGCTCCTGTGGAGCTGGAATTGACCCTCCATCCCAGTGCGCAGTCCCGTGCACAACCACTACGCCACCGGGGCTCAGCCCCCAAGGACACTTTTAACAGTTGAATCGACATGTTTAGTTTGTGTTTTTTTTTTAAAAAAAACCAGAGCGATTGTTGCGGGTTCTAGGTCCTTAAAAATCCCGCCGCCAAAAAAAAAAAAATCCCGTCGCTTTATAGATGGCGAGATCATTTACAGCAAGAACTGTATCAGTAAAGGTGTCATTGCCATCGCTACAAAGCGTGGGGTCTGTGTGTATAGATATATATACATAGATACACATATATATACATATACATTCTCGTTGTGGGAGTAGTGACAAGGACCAGCCTGACCCATCCTCCATTGGAAATGTAGATGCCATTGGAGCAGCTGGTCCTTCTGCCAGCTGACTTGGGTTTATTTCTGTTACTGGAGGACAGTCTTTCAGGGAAACAACTTTACCTGGTGTCCCTTTTTGAGACGCCTAATGTTTTGCAGCCTATTAATTATGGTTCAAGTTACTAATTCATCTTGTCATCGACTTTGGACCATCCCTTCAAAAAACCAGTTTTCCTCCCAATGCTGCTGTCCGTTATGTTCATATATTAAAACGATGCCTATTTTGTGCTTATGCCATCACATGTCGCCTAGTTTGCAGCCGGCCACTGGCTTTTTCTTTTCTTTCTTAATTTCTCTTTAAAAACAAACAACAAAAAACCCTCTTGTCTTTTAGAGCCATAGTTATAACTCTTTTGGTAAACTTTGAAATAGACTGACACTTGGGATAGTTCCCTGTCAGATTCTGCATAGTCTGTCCTGTGAGGCAGATGCAAATCTCTGGGCCACATGCCAGGAATGGTCAGCTGTTTAGATAACTAATATGAAGGTTATTAGGACCACAATTTCCCAACTTGCTGAGGAAAATTTGGCAGCAGAAAATCCAAGATGTTCTAAAAATTAAGTTTATACCTCTGTAAAACCCTTTCCTTTTTTTTGTGCATTGTGGAATTTTTGTCAAAAAATAATATATTCATAGCACTAAGGTTTTTGAAGGCGTGTGTGGGAGGCCCAGGTCTCTCAGTGAGGTGAAAGTTGGCCCACGGAAGACTCACGTAAAAAGAGAATAAGAATAGCTCCCATGACCAGCAGAGAGCAGTGATGCCAAAAAAAAAGATAAGAAAAGCAACCTTCTTGTGATTGATGCCATTTCCTCCCAGAGTCATTCTAATCGGGAGCGTTTCTGCTTGGGGATAGGGTAGCCATCTTGGACCACGTGGGAATTTCTTGTGCATCGTGTCATCATCGTTGCTATGTCTTCCTTTAAGACCTGATGACTCCAGATGGTGTGGCTGGGGCTTCAGGAAAGGATGGTTTCTCTGGATGCCGCTTAGAGAATGCTCTGCAGGGATGCCACCCAACACCATTAAAAGAGTGGGCTTCCAAAGGGTAAGGTTGCTACTCTCCTTTATTAATTAAAAAAAAATCAGGGCTGAGCCCTGGTGGCGTAAGTAGTTGTGTGCAGGACTGCAGCCCACAGAGTTGATGGTTCAAATCCAGTGGCAGCTCTTCAGGAGCAAGGCTGGGCTTCCTACTCCCACCAGGGCAGTGAAGCCACAAACAAACAAACAAACAAAAAACAAAACAAAAAAAATCAATTATTAGCATAGACTTAACATCTCATACAATTTAATTCATATTAGAAGATTTGCGTAATCATCATCACAATCCATTTTAGAGCATTTTCTTCTACTCCTTGTGGTTAGCTCCCCATTTCTCCCCATCCTCCCCTGTCATGCCCCTAGCCAGTTTATTGTCTCTAGAGATCCACCTGTTCTGGAGTTCATATACAGAAAACCAAACAAAATGCAATCAGGAAGCAAACAATGAGCAAGCACATTCAAAAACAAAACCCCACCAACAATGACTTGGACAAGACAGAAAAACCACAATCAAAGAGAAAGCAGAAAATATTAAAAAACTGAAATAGCTTTAAAATGAAACAAAAGGGAGATCAAATGATCAGGCATGACATTTTAACTCAACTGCACCTGCCGTAGTTGACTTTACATTGTTCTCTGAATAGCCTTGTCAGAGCGTTGTAAAGTTGATTCTGGCAGGTGTGGTCAGGTTGAAATGTACGCTCTTGTCATTTGATCCCCCTTGGACCCATTTTAAAGTTGTTTACAGTGTTCTTCGTGTGATAACAAAGCTATCCTCAGCCCTCAACGATGGTCAGAGGGAATTCACCGGAGGCTTAATCCATGTGAGGACCCTGCGCATAGATTTGGGGTTTCCACTGTCATCCGTAGCCTCGTGCCAGCCAGGTGTCCACAATTTCAGCTTTGCCGCCATTCCCTCCTTCAGATTGGGGTTTCATTATTTACCACCCTTGGTCACATCGGCCGGCATGCTGCTTCCACGTTGATTTCGGTGATGCCTCACGAGGATGGCTGCTGGTTTAGAGACGAGCCTTGCCCACCCCAGACACTGTTCTTACTGACAGCAGAGAACCGTCTCCTGTCTTCACCACACTTTCCTATGGCACCGGCTCTCCAGTGAACTCTCCCATGAGAGGAAGCATCGAGCAGGGCCAGACTGAGGCTGTCATTAAGTGTGACGACTATCCGTTAAACCAGCGGTTCTCAACCTGTGGGTTGCGAAGCCTCTGGGGGTTGAATGACCTTCCCAGAGGGGTCACCCGATTCACAACAGTAGCAGGATTACAGTGACGAAGTAGCAACGGTAGTGATTTTACAGTATGGGGAGGAGAGGTCACCACAGTAAGAGGAACTGTATTAAAGGCTCATGGCATTAGGGGGGCTGAGAACCACTCTTTGAATGTAAGACGTAGCTATTTTGAGAGAACCCAGGTCTGGGGGGTCTTTGAAGATGCTGGTCTCGTAGCACAAAGTCTGTGCTAGGCTATTAGTTGTCTCCCTATCACAACAAAGAAAAGCATTCATTTTTATTGGCACCGTAGCATTTACCGTTGTGTTTCGATACTTCTCTTGTTAATGTTTCACCCCAACCCCTTCATATCTTCATTATCATCCCTTCTATCCAATTAAGGCCATTGAGACCCAGAGAAATTAAGTGGCAGAGGTCAGAAGCAATCCCAGGTCTTTGGAAGAAGGGAGGTCTCCTGGTGGGGGTATTTATTTCTGCCACAGAAAAGCAACAACTCCGGCTGAGCCCCGGCGACGGCGTCGTGGTTGTGCGCGGGACTGTGGCCACCAGGGTTGGCGCTTCATATCCAGCAGCAGCTCCCTAGGAGCAAGGCTGGGCCTCCTACTCCCACCAGAGGGCAGTGATGCCCCCCAACAAACAAAAATAATAACTCCTAGTGCTCTTTCTTCAGTACTGTGGCTGCCCACTCCCATTTGACTTCATACCAATTACACAGATTTACACTCACTGAAGAAAAAGATAAGTGGAGGGCTGAGCCCCGGTGGCGTAGTGGTTGTGCGCGGGACTGCGACCCACTGGGATAGAGGTTCAATTCCGGCTCCCAGGAGCAAGGGCTGGGCTTCCTACCCACCACCAGGGCAGTGATGCCTAAAAAAATATATAAAAAAAAAAAAGAAAGAAAAAGGTAAGTGGAAAGATAACAAAAGTTTTACCTAACCTCAGCCATTGAAGAATTAATATTCTTCTCATCTTTTTCCCCTAGATATATAATGAAAGAAAGAACAAAAACAAGAAAAAGCACAAAACTGTGGTCATACATTCATCTCACTCTCTTACTCGTTGTACTGTGAACATAATACAGCTGAAGATCTAGTATCTGTGTCCTTTGTGTGTATGTGTGTGTGTGTGTCTGTTTTTTTTGTGTGTGTGGGCATCACTGCCTCTGGTGGTTGTGGGTGATACCCAGTGCCGCTTCTGAGAGCCATCCCTGGATTTGAACCAGCAAGCCCGCGGGCCGCAGTCCAGCACTCAACCACTTACGCCACCGGGGCTCAGCCCCTTGTGTCCTCCTAGAGACCCATGCACGCGCTGTTTTGCCGTGTCCTCTCTCACTGCCGCGAGCTGATTCTCCCTCAGAGAGCTCCTACAGGACAGAACAGACTGCTCCGCGGGGCTTCTGAGACTTTACCTCTCTCTTTTTACCTCATCACTGCCCTCTGGTGGGAGTAGGAAGCCCAGCCTTGCTCCTGGAGAACTGCTGCTGGATGTGAACCGCCAACCCTGTGGGCCGCAGTCCTGTACACAGCCACTGCGCCACCGGGGCTCAGCCGAGACTTTGGCTCTTTGTGGGATCAAATACCCTCAGCTTTCTCCTGCAGATCAAATGGATAGGTTCAAACCACGGACTCTGTGCTCACCGTGTTGACATAATAATTGTATTGGGATTTTTATCCATGTCGACCTTTAAAAATGTCCACTCAGTTGTTCATTGTTCCTTTTTGGTGAGACATTTAGGCAATTTCCAAGTAATCCCTGATGTTTTTTGCTGAACATCCCTTAGTTAATTGCTTTTTTGGTTTTTTTTTGGGGGGGGGGTGGGCATCACTGCCCTTTGGTGGTCGTGGGCGCTACCCAGCGTAGCTCCTGAGAGCCGCCGCTGGATTTGAACCACCAAGCCTGCGGGCCACAGTCCCGCCCTCAACCATGTACGCCATCAGGACTCAGCCCAGTTAATTGTTTTTATAAAGTCTCATTTGGCACAAATTTTATCATTTCCTTAGGGTTTTCAGAAGTAGAGTTTTGGGTCAAAATTACATATATTTCTTCTTCTTTTTTGTTTTGTTTTGTTTTGTTTTTTTGGGGGGGCATCACTGCTCTCCGGCGGTGAGAGTAGGAGGCCCAGCCCCACTTCTGGAATTGAAACTCCGTCCCAGTGGGCCGCAGTCCCGCGCACAACCACGACGCCACCGGGGCTCAGCCCTTACATATTTCTAAGATATTTGATACTTTGGCCAAATGTCATCTAAAAAGAGTAAATCCATTTGTTTAGTCCCATAAGCATTGAATGGACATATATATTGAGAACATACCATTTATATAATTCTCATAAGTGAGGATTAATATCCCTATTTTATAAAGATACTGGGTAGGGGCATAAAAAAGGCAGTTTAAATAACTTGCTTAAGCCACAGCTAGTAAGGCGGGGTTAGGATTCATATTTAGGCAGAGTGACTCAAGTTTGCACTTTGGTTTTTTTGTTTTTTTTGGCATCACTGCCCTCAGGTGGTGGGAGTAGGAGGCCCAGCCTTTGCTCCTGGGAGCCGGAACTGAACCTCCATCCCAGTGAGCCGCAGTCCCGCGCACAACCACTACACCACCGGGTCTCAGCCGGATTTTTTTTTTTTTTTTTAAGAAGGCGAAAAGGGGCTTTTTTCCCCATCCTTTTGGGGAGATTCCCTGTTTTTAATCTGCTGGGTGCTTTTTTTTGGCATCACTGCCTCTGGTGGTCGTGGGCGCTACCCAGTGCTGCTCCCGAGAACCGCCTCTGGATTTGAACGGCCAAGCCCACGGGCCGCAGGCCTACACTCAACCACTTACGCCACCGGGGCTCAGCCCTGCTGGGTGCCCTTTTTTTTGGTGGGGGGGCAGCTCTCTGGTGGTGGGAGTAGGAGGCCCAGCCCCACTGCTGGAATTGAACCTCTGTCCCAGTAGGCCGCAGCCCCGCGCACAACCACTACTGCTGGGTGCTCTTTTGATGAGCTCAAATGTCCATTAGATTTTCTCTGGGTTTCGCTCTCTGCCTAGGCAGGGAGGAGGGACTGAATTTGTTTTTTGTTTTGGGGGGCATCACTGCCCTCTGGTGGTCGTGGGAGTTACCCAGCGCTGCTCCTGAGAGCCGCCGCTGAATTTGAACCGCCAAGCCTCCCGCACTCAACCACGTACACCACCGGGGCTCCACCCAGGGGCTGAATTTGGGTCTGGCCTCATGTAACCCCCTGTTCATCTCCTCCGTAGGATTTCTAGACCGCGTCTCACCTCTCAGCTAGAGCAGAAAGAGGAGTCCTGGGTCCTCCAAGCCCCACGTGCTGAGGAGGAGAAGACCTTAAGGGACAGTCACCCCGGTGAGTGGTGTAGGTGCTCTCCGAGGGGAAGAAGTGCAGCCTGGCTGCCTGTGTTGAGACGAAAGAAAGCGGCCCCACTGCGTTCTTATTTCTCTGACCGGCACTCAATGATTGAGCGAGACCTCCATTTGAATAAACAGTTCACTTTTGTCTAGACTGCAGCATCTTTGAAAGGAGGTGTCTAATCTTGACAATAGAAGGTATGCTTCTAAAGGGTGTCAGGGTGCACGTCAAGATTCATCTGGCCATCTTCAGATTAAAAAGAGGTTTACAAATTCATGTTTTCTGTAAGCTTAATGAACTTTTCACAAGAGGTATGTGGTCAAATCAAGTGCAGTCTTATGCAGAAAGGATAATTTTACTCTTTCTTACTGCTTTCTGACGTTCTTTCCAAGTGACAGATACTTTTATTTTCTGTTTTTTTTTTTTTTTTTTTTTTTTAGATTTTGAGAATCAGGTGGCAAAACTGATTCTCAAAGCAGAACAATGTGGAACACCTTCAGAAAGGGCTCCCCCAAATATTTCTCATATTCCTAGTTGGGGAAGAAACTGGGACAGGAACCTTGACTTGGAAGGGGAACATGGAATCCTCCCAGAAGAAGGTCAACACAAGACTTTTTCCCAGGAGAGGGATTTAAACAAGATTTTGGATGGACACGTTGGCAAGAAGCCTGTGTGTACAGAATGTGGGAAAGCCTTTCATCAGCGCTCCTATCTCATAAGACACCTAAGAACCCACACTGGGGAGAGGCCATGTAAGTGCACTGACTGTGGGAAGGGTTTCAGACAGAGTTCAGACCTTGTCACTCACCGCCGCACACACCCGGGGAGAAGCCCTCCAGATGCCGCGGGTGTGAGAGGAAGTTCAGCGACAGCTCGACGCTCATCAAGCACCAGAGAACCCACACCGGTGAGAGACCCTACACGTGCCCAGAATGTGGAAAGACGTTTGGACGGAAGCCACACCTCACACTGCACCAAAGAACCCACACGGGAGAGAAGCCCTACACCTGCCGCCAGTGTCACAAACGCTGCAGTCGGAGCTCGAATTTCCTCACCCACCAAAGGACCCACAGGGGAGTGTAGCCGTACCGGTGCAGTGAGTGTGGGGAGAGTTTGAGCCAGAGCTCCGATCTGAGGATGCACAAGCGGGCTCGCACAGAGGAGCAGCCCTTCCACTGCCCCGAGTGCGCCCAGGGCTTTCGGGACAGTTCCCACTTTGTGGCCCATCTGAGCACTCACTCGGGAGAGAGGCCCTTCCGTTGTCCTGACTGCCACAAAAGTTTCAGCCAGAGCTCACGCCTGCTCACACACCAGAGAACACACACAGGCGAGCGACCCTTTAAATGCCACCACTGTGGGAAGGGCTTCCCCGACAGCTCGGCACTCATGAAGCACCAGCGCGTCCACACAGGGGACAGACCCTATCGGTGTGGCACGTGCGGCAAGGGCTTCAGTCAGCGCTCCCACTTCCTGACGCATCAGCGGATCCACTTGGGAGACAGGCCCTATCAGTGTCCTGAGTGTGGCAAAGCCTTTCACCACCGTTCCCATTTGGTCACCCACCAGAGGACACACACGGGAGAGAAACCTTTTCACTGCAGCCAGAGTGAGAAGAGCTTCCACCAGAGAGCGCATCTTTTGTGCCATCAAAGCACCCACTGAGTTTTGGAAATAGACCCGAGTGTGTCCTTCTCTCCTGAATTTCCGCTGCTGCTGATCTCAAGCACCTCAAGTCGAAGCCGTGTGAGCCAGGGCACCCGTGGCTCCGAGCACATCGGCGCCGCCGTGTCATGTACCGAGCACAGTGAGAACCCTCCCAGTGTTGTTGAGGGGCTTTGGGAAAATGGGAGTGTAATTGCCAGTGCCTGGTTATGGGAAGAAAAGTCATCAGTGTGCCTTAGAGGTCATTGTGAACCACATTGACGGTGTCAGGCACAAAGTAGGTGCTAAACAAAGGATCATATTGGGGCTAAACCCTAGTGGCTTAGTGGTTGAGTGCGGGAAGTAGCCCACTGGGTTGGCAGTTCAAATCCAGCAGCAGCTCTCCGGGAGCAAGGCTGGGCCTCCCACTCCCACCAGAGGGCAGTGATGCCTCCCCCCTCCAAAAAAAAAATAATGAGTTGAAGCAAATAAAATATTTTTTTAAAAAGGATCATATTATTATTATTGAGTATTGTGGTTTGGAGGGGGATTTACAGAGCCCATTGGTTTCCCATTCAACAGCTTGTAGACATTGTGTTTCATGACATTCGTGGAAATCCTCTCGGTGTAACCACACTTCTCTCACATCTTGCCTCAGTTCCCCTTTTGTACTCACCCATCACCCTGCCCTTTCCTGCCTCCCGAGCAGTATTTTGGGGCAAAAACTACCTGTTCAGTGTTGTATGACTGATTGTTCTGAGGACACGAACCTCATGGTGTTACTGTTCACCCTACAGGCCTCTCTCATGTTTTTGGCTGAAAGGGAATCCCTGGGGGGAGGGTTTGAAGGGTGTTTATGAGCCAAATTATCAGGACTTCCACCAGTCTCCATAAGAGCAGTAAATCTGGTGAGCTTAAAAAAATTATTTTGAGGGCTGAGCCCCAGTGGCCTAAGTGGTTGAGTGCAGGACTGTGGCCCGCCGGCTTGGCAGTTCAAACCCAGTGGCGGAGCGCCCACGACCACCAGGGACAGTGATGCCCACAAAAAAACAAAACAAAAAAAACAAATTATTTTGGGTCTGCTCAGTGGCCTACCTCTCTGACCGGCCTGGACAGACCTGGCTACGTGCACCGCCACGTGATGTGTCCCGGCTACAACCGCAGCCCTGCCAGGCAGACCCTGCCTGGGCCTTGGATCCAGTCACATGGACAGTCACATGGAACAGCATGCACCTTAAACTGCTGAAGAAACGGCACGAAATGTGCAAGTGACGCTGAGAAACCACCTCTGAAACCATGCAGTCAGTCATCAGGACACGACTCCAAGACGACGTACACTGTCCTCTCTCCTGATGGAGAATAATGACTACCAGTCCTGTTCATCGTCTTCCTCCGTGCCAGACCGGCAGACAGGGTGTGGTTCATCCAGGACGGCTGCGACATGGTCTGCGTTGTCACGACCTGGCTCCTGGTCGTCTACGCCGACTTTGTGGTGACCTTCATCACGCTGCTGCCTTCCCCAGACTGCTGGTACTCGATCAACGGAGTCCTCTTCAACTGCTTGGCCGTCCTGGCCCTGTCATCGCACCTGAGGACTGTGCTCACCGACCCTGGAGTACCTGCAGTGGAGGGCCTGCAGCTGAAGCCCGGCAAGGTCCTCTACAAGTACCCCAAGTGCTGCTGCATCAAGCCCGAGCGCCCCCTCACATCCAGAAAATGGACCACCACTGCCCGTGGGTGAGCGTGGGCGAGAAGAACCAGAGGTTCTCTGTGCGCTTCACCATGTCCATAGCTCTCTCCTCAGTTCCCAGGCTCATTCTATGTGGCTTCCAGGTCATCTCCTGTGTCGGGGGCAGTGGACGGAGTGCAGTGACTTCTCACCACCAGTGACTGTCATCCTGCTGATATTCTTGGGCCTTGAGGGCCTCCTGTTTTTCATATTCACTGCAGTCATGTTTGGCTCCCAATCCACTCCATGTACAACGATGAAATGGAGACTGGGAGACTGAGGAGTAAGAAGCCCACATGGGAGCGCAGACTGCGCTGGGAGGGGATAAAGTCTGTCTTTGAGGACCCCCTCCCTGCTCTGGATGAACCCTTTTGTGGGGTTCTTCAGGCAGCTGCTGGCAAAAAGCAGGAGAGAGGGCCTGGAGTTCTCCGGCTGAGGCTGGGCCCAGACCAGCGGCTGCTCATAGTCTCCAAGGGGCTCTCTGAGCCTTGTCTGGGACCAGTGGGGCAAACAGAACCAATGAATTGCTTGCAACAAGCAGTTTCTATATCGTCACAGGTGCAGAGTGTGTAAACCTAGAGCAGGAAGACGCTCTGACTGCCCTTCACCTGGTGTGGCCGTGCCACAAGGCCCATCTTCCTGTAGTGGCCAGGCTTTTGTTCAGACAGCTTCCCGTTTTCTAAGCTGTTGTGTGGGGAACCACGTGACTGGTTACCGTCCTGGGTGGGATTTGCAGTTTTTGATCATGAAGAAATCCACCCCTACTGTTTGGGGCTTCCCCAGAGCTCCCTGTCCCCAGATGGCACGGGCACCCACATCTCAGACATTTATGCTGCACTTTAGTTCCAAAAGCTGTGTGTCCTGCTAGGCATTCAACCCTTACAGGACATCCTTAGAGTGAGTGAGTGTGTGTATGTGTGTGTGTGTGTGTGTGGGGTGTATACAGGTGCACACCTGCTTGAAAGTAAGTGTATGTGCATGCACATGTGAAACCAGTGGTGGTGAGACAGTATAGAACACTGCATGGCTGCAAACAGAAGAAGCTGCTGCTTAGTCATGGGCCTTTCAGGGAAGAGGGCTGACTGTTGCAGCGCTATAGGTCAGAGGACGTCTTAACCAAAGAACCACCTGTCCCTGGGCCATCCTGTGCCGTCTCCTGTTCTTGGTCTCCCTTCAAATCGTGAATGTCTGAGGGCTTTGGAATGGACCCCCAAAACCAGGAGTGCAGGTAACGCACGCTCTAGGTGGGCCCGCACCGTGCCGTCATGGTGCATTATGGGGTGTGTGAGAGGGCAGTACCAAAGCAAGGTATTCGCCTGGCGACCGCAGGCCACTTGCCCTAAGCGGGGGTGACTTCGTGCCTTGGTTGAAGGTGACAGGGGGAAAAGGGGTGAAGACTGGTGGCAGGAGCCCGCTGATCATTGTGTTGGGACACTGGCGTGTGTGCCCAGCTCACCCGCGTTGCACAGGGCCCTTGCTGCACCCCTTGTGAACGCTGCATGGGGGGCTGCGTTGGGGCAGCAGTCTCTCCCTGTGCCTGGGTCCCCTGCCCTGCCTGTCCGTGGACCGTGCATTCTTTTTGTGTGTGTGTGGGGGGGCATCACTGCCTCTGGTGGTCGTGGGCGCTACCCAGTGCCGCTCCTGACAGCCACCGCTGGATTTGAACTGCCAAGCCCGTGGGCTGCAGTTCCGCACTCAACCACTTACGCCACCGGGGTTCAGCCCCGTGCATTCTTTTTTAAAGCTAAACTGTACCCCATCCTGATCAGGGTTTATACTGGTGATGTAAACCCGCCGGCCGGAGGCCCGAGAACAGACTACACTGGGTCTGAGGCGGACGCGGCCCACTGTGGTGCACGTCCACTTGCGCTGGTGCCGTCTGGGTGGGTGGGCGTGCATGCATGTGTGCGTGGGCTCCTGATTGCCAGCATACAGACCAGGGGAGGGCGGACAGGTGCATGAGGGTCTGATGGACTTGCCTTGAAGTTTTCAACCTCTTTCAATGTAACTTTTCTATGAAATAAAGTTTCCGGCTGACTGTGGGGGAAATTTTATTTTGAATTTCGTCCTAGGTTTTCCTCCTATTCTTCCTAGTACCTTCTGTTGTGATCCAGGTCAGAGCAGCCAATCGTGGTAGCTGGACGCCATCTTACTCTTCTGGTCTCAGGCTAAATGGAGACTGGTCTCTTTGTCCTTTGAACTAATTCTTTCTGCGTGTTATTGATTTTCTTCATTCTTTGCTATAAGAGGAAAGAGACTAATACATGCTCTTACTCCTAAATAATTAGTACTGGAGATCTTAAGTCTTTTTTTTTTTTTGGGGGGGGGGGGGGCTTCACTGCTCTCCGGTGGTGGGAATAGGAGGAGGCCCAGCCCCACTGCTGGAATTGAACCTCCGTCCCAGTGGGCTGCAGTCCCACGCACAACCACTACGCCGCCGGGGCTCAGCCCTTAAATCAAGTCTTTAACACAGTGCCTGTCCCTTAAAAGATACTCAGTGCCTGACTGGTTGCTTTTATCAGCTTTATGACTGAATAAGGAATGAATGCAAGCCTCGAAACCTCAAAGCTGCAAGAAGTTTCATTGGAGCTAGAAGTTTTGGGATATTAGTACAGGCATTAAATAAAACAGGAAATCCTCTTCCAATCTAGTGCTGGCTGGGCATTAGTCACCATATGTGTCATGGCCATGACAAGTCAGAATTACTGTAGAAGTTTTTGTGATCTTGCGACAGATAGGGGCTTTCAGAAGCTCTTTGTACACCCATGTATGTACAAAATAGATGTTTTATTGTCATCTGTGTCATATGCACGCCCCCCACCCCCCGCCGGGCCATTGGCTTATGGAAAAGATCCCGGGGATGAATGAGTTAGAGGGACCTGGAAGAGAACTGTAGCATTAAGGAAATGAGATTGGTGAGAATGTTAAATATTACCAAGATTCTTCTTGACCTTTAACTAAAGGCAACTCTAGACTTATGCATGCATACATATATATGCATATACCTATACACCCTCATATGCATCTATACAAAAGTATTTTATTATTCAATTATAATGTATGATATTGTTAGTTTAATTTATAATACTATTTTTGTTTTGTTTTGTTGTTTTTTTGGGGGGGGCATCACTGCCCTCTGGTGATCGTGGGAGCTACCCAGCCTTGCTCTTGGAGAGCCACTGCTGGATTTGAACCGCCAGGGCCACAGTCCTGTTCAACCACTACACCACCGGGGCTCAGCCCTAATTTATAATACTATTGCTAGTGTCTTTCCTCCAAGAAATACTGCTGAATATTTTGGCCAGCACCTCATTTCTCTCACAGCGAAGGAATTCTTCTTTCTCACAAGTTGAGAATCTAAGGCCTGGTAATGGCAAATGACTCATGATGGGTCACCCAGTGACCGAATGAGCCAGAATTTGGCTGCAGGTCCCGAGATTCCCCAGTCTGCTGCCCTCCTCCTCAATAACAGAACAGACCAACTGAAGTGCCTCTGAGGATTGAGGAAGTCGTCGTGCTTCTCCAACCTGCTTGAGACCAGGCCTTGGAGAAGAACACCATGCTGGGTAAGGTAGAGGCCAGGGAAAGAAAGGCAGATCTCTGGCAAGCTGGTGCAGCACCGTGGTTGCAGGCTCGATGGCCTGGGACATCTCTTTCTGTCGCACACGGGGTTGCCATGGGTTGGGATCAACTTGACCCCAAACAGGGAGCTTGATTAGAGTCCTCATGGAGGGAATGCAAGTTAAAGAGGGAGGTTAGTGGTGGTACTGGCACACCACCACCACCACCACCACCACCACCACGACATTCACTTCACAAGGAGCCTTGGTGGCATAGTGGGTCACATGTTGGGCTACAAACCACAAGATCAGCAGTTCAAAACCACCAGCTGTTCCTCAGGAGGAAAACCAGACTTTCTACTCCCGTCATGCTTTACTATCTCCGAAACCCACAGCAGCCATCCTCCTCGGCCCCGTGGAGACGCTATGAGGTGTGGTCAACTCGATGGCAGTTTGTTTATTTAGGTATTCTGGTCAGTGCCCCACCCCTCATCACCCCACCCCTGTTGTCATGAAGTTGAATCTGTTACTTGGCAAATGGCTAATGTAGTCAGGAAAATCTTACGTCTTCCACATTTTGTCGTTTCTTTTTAAAAATCATTTCACTGGGGGCTCATATATTTCATCACAGTCCATGCAACCATCCATTGTATGCAAAGCACATTTGTACATTTGTTGCCATCATCATTCTCAAAACATTTTCCTTCTACTTAAGCCCTTGGTATTAGCTCCTCATATTTCCATATCCTCCCAGCTCCCTCTCCCTCATAAACCCTTGATAATTTATAAATTATTATTTTGTCATATCATATACTATCCCATGTCTCTATTCACCCACTTCCCTGTTGTCTGTACCCCAGGGAGGAGGTTATATGTAGAACCTTATAATCAGTTCCCCCTTTCTACTCCACCATCCCTCCACCCTCCCAGTATCACCACTCTTACCACTGGTCCTGAAGGGATCATGTGTCTTGGATTCCCCATGTTTCTGGTTCCTATCTGTACCAGGGTACATCCTCTGGTCTAGCCAGATTTGTAAGGTAGGATTGGGATCATGATAGTGGAGGAGGGGGGAGGAGGCGTTTAAGAACTTGAGGAAAATTGCATATTACCCTGACTGCTTCATCTCTTCCCCATGACCCTTCTGTAAGAGGATGTCTCTTCACCTACAGATGAACTTTGGGTCCCCAATCTGTACTCCCCCTCATTTATAATGATATAATTTTTAGTTCTTTGATACCTGATCTCTTTGATACCTCATGCTCACACAGGCTGGTGTGCTTCTTCCATGTGGACTTTGTTGCTTCTCAGCTAGATGGCTGCTTGTTTACCTTCAAGCCTTCAAGACCCCAGATGCTACATCTTTTGAAAGTCAGTCACCATCAGCTTTCTTCACCACATTTTCTTATGCACACATTTGTCATCAGTGATCATTTCAGCAAGGTGGACACACAATGATATGATTTTTAGTTCCTTGAAGATGTTTTTTTTTTTTAAAGAAAACTGATCAATTCTCCCACAGGCTTATAATTTGTTAGTTACTTCTTTGTGTGTGTGTGTGTGTGTGTGTGTGTGTATGGTATCACTGCCCTGGTGGGAGAAGGAAGCCCAGCCTTGCTCCTGGAAAGCTGCTGCTGGATTTGAACTATCAACCCTTTGGTCTGCAGTCCTGCACACAACCACTATGCCACTGGGGCTCAGCCTGTTAGTTACTTCTAATGGCTTCCTTTACCAGTCTCTCCTGTCCCTTGCTTTCCTCATATTGGTAGTTGGATCTAAGATTTTTTTTCTGCAATAATATTCCATTGTGGGGGCTGAGCCCCGGTGGCGTAGTGGTTGTGCACGGAACTGCGACCCACTGGGACGGAGGTTCTACTCCCATCACCGGAGAGCAGTGATGCCCAAAAACCAAAAAAAAAAAAAAAAATAATAATAATAATAATAATATTCCATTGTGATCTTACACTCTTCCATCAGAAAGTACATTCTGCTATCTTGTCTCTCTTAGTGTTAATAAAACTAAGCCTATTGCCATCGCCATTCCAGTCAATCCTGATTTATAGTGACCCCATAGGACAGAGTAGAACTGGCCCTTTTGGTTTTTTAAGACATTCAAATTTTCATGAGAGCAGACAGCTTCATCTTTCACCCTCAGAGTGACTGGTAGGTTTGAACTGCTGACCTTGCGGTGACTGTGGGAGCCAGCCCACATCCAGATCAGATAGACCCTAAGGGATGGGTGGTTGTGAAACTGCAGGGAAGAAATTAAGAGGCAGGCAAAAGTTTGGGGGAACTCACCTCCTCCATGACACCAGGAACCAAGTCTGAGTGAGAGAGAGAGAGAGAAAGGGAGAATGTATTCTTTCACCAACTTATATATAGTCTTGGAGCATGCAAGCTCCTCCCCTCCCCCCCCCAACCCCCCAGCTACAGGCACCTACCTATGCATCAAGGTGGGCAGTATCTTCACCCCAGAGATTGAGGGAGTAACCTAACACAGGTGCTGGGGGCAGGTAGAGGGGCGTGGCTGTCTCCTGAGTGGGGAGAATGGCCAACACGTCTGCTTCTGTAGATGAAGCTGCAGGCCAGCTAGCAGTCAGCCATATGCTTGTCATGGGTGACATTAAGGTAACACTCTTTTTTTTGGGGGGGGGTTGGGGCATCACTGCCCTGGTGGTGGGAGGAGGAGGCCCATCCTTTGCCCCTGTGGAGCTGGAATTGAACCTCCGTCCCAGTGGGCTGCAGTCCCGCGCACAACCACTACGCCACCGGGGCTCAGCCCAAGGTAACACTCTTATGGGAGATATTGTGGGCATTATTTTTAGTTAGGAGACTGTGATTGGGGCTCATCTACAAATCAACTTGCAAATGTGGAAGCTTCCCTCCACTCAGGAACCCGGCCTTCCGGGCTTCTTAATTATGAGGATAAAGACCGTCCACATGCACTCTTCTCGGCCTTCAGTTGCGCTCTGTCAATCTGTCTCTTCGAGGAGCTTCCTCTTGGTGTTTCCACTACTGCCAGTGAGTCAGGCAGTGCAGCCTCATGGCTGTGGGGTTATAAAAAGATCTCTCCCAAGTTGTCTCCCCAGATCCGTGCCAAACGTGACTGCTTGCAATTAATGTATGGTAAACGATTGTCAAATTATCTCCCTGAAAACTCCAGCCACCCAGCGCGAGCAGATACCATTGTTTCTCCCACCACGGGCAGGGCTCACTCCCTGCTGTCTGAGGACAGTGGATTGCCTCCCCTGAACGTGCAGGTTAAATACAGTCTCCAGCTCTGAAGCCATCAAGGTTAGGCTGACATCATGAATCTAGGATCCGCCCAACTTGTCACCTGCATACCCCCAGTCCCTCCTCTTCTAAGGTGTGTGTTTCCCTAGGTCACCCTTCTCTCCTTACTGTCTCACCTATCGCACAAATGTTTCCTGTGACGTATGTTCTTACCTGAAATTAGAGGGCTTGCTCGTCCCCAAAATGTTTAAAAGCCCTGGTTAGCAATAAATCTCTCTCTCTCTCTCTCTCTCTCTGTGACTGCTATCATCTTTACAAATAAGTAATCGCTGTACAATTGCACCTACCAGATTGTGATGCGGTGTTAGGGACTGGTCCCCTGACACTTGACGACTATGGGACAGAGCAGAAAACTGCCCCTTGGGTATGGTGACCAGACGTCCCGCTTGTTAACAATTCAACAACGTCCTGCGGCGTTTTAAAATGAAAATAACCCGGAGCATTTTCTCATATGTTTATTGGCCATGTGGATCTCCTCCCTAGTGAAACTTCTTTTCACTTCTTTGCCCCATTTCTTCAAAGGGTTACCTGTTTTCATCTTTTTGCAGCAAAGGAGGGTATTGTAGATTTTTGTAATAAGCCCTTTTTAAAGTATCGAGGGTTGGTGGGGAAGGGAGAGCAGAGGAAGAGGAGAAAGGATGGGTAGCTGATATCAAGGGCTCAAGTGGAAAAGTGGATATTTGGAGAATGATAATAGCAGCAAACATGCGAAGGTCCTTGGCACAGTATATGCATTTAGGTATTGTGAAAAATGATGTACGAGCCCCCAATAAAATGATTTTTTAAATAAAATATTAAAATAAATATATTGCAATAATATTTTGGCATTCTATGAAAATTTTTGTTGCTCCATATAGACCAAAATTTTGTTTTGTTTTTTTGTTTTGTTTTTTGTTTTTGTTTTTTTGGGTCATCACTGCCCTCTGGTGGTGGGAGTAGGAGGCCCAGCCTTTGCTCCCATGGAGCCGCTGCTGGAATTGAACCTCCATCCCAGTGGGCCGCAGTCCCGCACACAACCACTATGCCACCAGGGCTCAGCCTAGACCAAAATTTTAATCAAGAACCCCACCCACCCCCACCCCAGGTCAATGGTGTCCCGCTTACAATCTGGTCACTTTACCCTTTGGGTTTCTGAGAACGCAGACTTTTATGGGAGCATAAAAGCTTCCTCTTCCTCTTCTGTAGAGTGGCTGGTGGGACCCAACTGCCAGTCTTGCAGTCAGTGACCAGTGGGCTGATCAGCCCACTGACCAGCAGGACACCTCCCTTTGATGTCCAATCCATGACTTGGAGGTCCCCAAGTAGCGACATTTTATCTCTCTTATTTCTTCTTCAATTATTAGCTGAAATACTGCTGTGAGTAGAACTCTTCTGCAATGATTTGGCTTTCCCGGGGGGCACTCTGTAGCAATAGCCCAACAATTGCTTGATTAGAACGCCTTTGATTTAAAAATAATACTTTTTTAAAATTAAGCTGATTGCGGCCTCATGACCTAGATGGGTTTCTAAGCCCTTTCAATTAGAGATGCTTTTCTTACAGGAAATTTCTGAATGGGCAAATGTCATGATAACGTTCTCTTTTTTTTCATAGTAACGTTTCTCATAACCACTTTGTGTTGCTTTGACCCTACCATTCTCTGGTTTTGGGATTCCCCAATAAAGTGACCAGATTTTAAGTGGGGCACCATTGACCAGGGGCAGGGGTGGGGGTGGTTCTTGATTAAAATTCTGGTCTATATGGAACAACAAAAATTTTCATAGAATGCAAAAATAGTATTGTAATACATTTATTTTAATTTTAAAATGCCGCGATCATTGTTAAATTGTTAAAAAGCGGGACGTCTGGTCACTTTAAAGAGCTTCATAGAGACTCCTACATGAATGATTCCTGAAGAGTGGAACCTCTGTCTTGCCCATGAATGTTTCCAGTACGATCCTAGCCTGTGACAGAAGAGGAAACAAATCCTTATCAGCTGGGCAGGAGTTGACGTCCCTCTTGTGGTGACTGCCCAGTGTGCAGTGTGACAGCTGGAACCCACCCTGCTCCAAGGGGAAGGAGCTGGGGGTCTGGCCCGTAAGCATCTCCAGTTTGTGAAACTCAGTGTGACGGCTCCACCCTGCTCTTGGGGTCCCACGAGGTCAGAGGCCACTCAGGGACTGGGGGTTTGGTTTGTGCAGACACAAACAAGAATGTGAACAGCAGTGGAGAAAGAAAAGAGTCAAGGATCCTTCCTGTGACATTCAGGGCTCCAGGCCCTGGGGGTGGAGATGCCGTGGGCGAGGGGTAATGCAGGCCTGAGAAGAGACAGAGGGCAGCTGAGCCCCGGTGGCGTAGTGGTTGTGCGCAGGACTGCGGCCCACTGGGATGGAGGTTCCATTCCAGCTCCACAGAGCAAAGGCTGGGCTTCCTACTCCCACCACCTGAGGGCAGTGATGCCCCCCCCCCAAAAAAAAAAAAAGAGAGAGACAGAGGGCTGAGCTCTCCGAAGTGACATGCTGAGAATTTCCCAGGGAAGTTAGGATGCCTGCCAGGGTGTCGCGCAAGAGGGAGCCAGTCAGAGGGCACGCAGGGAAACAAACGCTACATTATGCGCCCAGGCAGGCCTAACCCCAAACCCAGCTGAGAGGGACACGCAAATAAGTGCCAGACCCCATGTGCTGAGCTCACCGTCCGACTGAGGGCACCAAGATTTAGGAGGCAGGATGTGGAAGGGGCGGGCACACAGTGAAAGGTCAGATGACCCAGCAGCTGGCCTGAGAGCAGTGATTTACTCACCAGCTGCCCTTGAGCTGGGCAACCCAGTTTGGTTGCAGCCTGGTAAGCCAGATAAAGATTGCTTCTGGCTCTGACGAGGGATAAAGCTGGAATTCTCATAGACTGCAGGACCGTCAGAGGCGAGAGAATAAACTTAAGCTCCGAGAGAATAAACACACATAATCTGTAGTCCAGCTCCAGCTCCTGCTCTTTCCTCCTTCCTCGGTGCTTGGATCTGGGCTAGAATCCCACAGCCACTAGCGGAGTAAACTCCCCAACTAAAGTCTCCCTGGGCTCCAGCCTCTCCTGCTCCTACCGCGTAACAGTGTTTTAGAGGAGCCCTGGCGGCTAACCACGAGGTCAGTAGTTCAAACCCACCAGCAACTCTGCTGGAGAAAGATGAAACTTTCTACTTCTTTTCTCTTTTCTTTTTTTCTTGTTGAAACTTTCTACTTCTGTAAAGGGTTACAATCTCAGGGAGGAGGGGAACCAGTCAGGGTACAGTGTAGCAACAATGAAATATGCAACTTTCCTCTGGTTCTTACATGCTTCCTCCCCTCCCGCTATCATGACATGAATTCTACCTTGCAAATCCGGTGAGACCTGAGGATGTACACCGGTACAGATGGGAACCAGAAACACAGGGAATTCGGAACAGAGGATCCCTTCAGGACCGGTGGTGAGGGTGGAGGGAAGGTGGGGTAGAAAGGGGGAACCGATTATAAAGACCTACATATAACCTCCTCCCTGGGGTACGGACAACAGGGTAGTGGGTGAAGGGAGACATCGGACAGTGTACGATATGACAAAATAACAATAATTTATAAATTATCAAGGGTTCATTTGGGAGGAGAGAGCAGGGAGGGAGTGGAAAAAAGGAGGAGCTAATACTGAGCGCTTAAGGAAAATGTTTTGAGAATGATGATGGCAACAAATGTACACGTGTGCTTTGCATACAATTGGTGTATGTATGGATTGTGATAAGCATATGAGTTCCCAATAAAATGATTTTTTTTAAAAGTTGCAAGCTCAGGAATCCACAGCGGCAGCTCAAATCTGTCCCTCAGGGTCCCTCTAAGTTGGAATCGATTTGACGATGGTGAGTCTGAGTAGCAGTATTTTATAGACAGGGTCACTGACTTATATATTAAAAGCCTGGAAAGACTACAATCAGTGTGAGGTAGAAGCCTGTCGGAAAAGGGAAATTCAAATATTTCTCAAGCAAATGAACATTAGAAAAATGTCAATGGTGGAAACCTTGTGAGACCTGGAGAAATCAGGCAGTCCCATGGAGTTCTGACTCTCGGAGGTTTCGCTCTGACACGAGTGTTTTCCTCGAGGCTTGTTTCCAATGGGGCACGTGGCATGTCTGTCCTGAAAGATACGAGCTCCTGAAGGTCAATGTGGACTTGCTTTGTGTGCCCTGCCCCGTCTGGCCTCCTGAGCCAGGAGGAGTGACAGTGAAGGACTCTCTCTCTCTCTCTCTCTCTGGTTCTAGCCTATGACTAGACCATTAGCACCTACCTTTGTCTCTCGCTCACTAACTCCACCAGTTGACCACACGTATTCCTTTCCACCCCATCTCTGTGGCTCCATCTCCACTGCCCCCCTCCAACCCGAACGTCCACCACCACTTCAACTCCTGCACTGCTTGTCAACGGCCTCCCATATTTTCCTCCTGCCCTTCTCCAATTTCTTTTCAGCGAGACCGGAGACCTTTCAAATTCCCGCAGAGTCTCACACCACCCTCCTCCGAAAGTCAGCCGCTTCCCCTTGCTTTCAGGATACTCAACTCTTGTGGTTTGACTCTGACCCCACTCCCGGCCTCTTACCTAGTATAGTCACCTTCTCACTGCCGGCTGCTTGCAGGCTCTCTGTTGGCCACACCAAGGCTCTGGGCACCTCCAGGCCTTTGCACTAAGGAGCCCCTCTCCCACCCCGGGCGGGGTCTTGGCTGACACTCCTACCTGGCACTCAGTCATCGGCCTGAAAGGGATCCCTGGGGGTGTAGTCCTTACGCAACACGTTGCGCTTCCGCTAGCAAAGTCATCGGTTTAGAGGCACCAGCCTCTTGGTGGGAGAAAGAGGAGCCTTTCTAGTCCGGGAAGACCGTCACCGAAGTTCACGGGCAGCTCCGTCATCTCTTCTAGGGTCACTTGATGACAAGCTGGGGTCTACTTGATGACAAGCCGTGCGGTTCGCTTTAATCAGCCTGAACCCGCCTCCTTCACTGCTACCTCCCCACGATGCCTGCTGAATCAGCCTCTCTCCTTCAGTCACTCTCTAGCCCATTTTTCTGTTTCAGTTTCATCAGAGACCTTCCCCCTGCCCCATAATGCCCTGTCTGCTGGTTTGGGGTGAGCTCCATGAGAGAAGAGAACCCTCTCCCCCGCTGGACATTCTCTCCCCACTTCGGAGAGCTTCACCTCTGCCCCCCTCCTGTTCAGCAACTCCTCTTTCCCTTCTCTCTCCTCTGCGGCTGTGGGCTGCTCCTCTCCCACATTCCTGGCTGCTCCTTTCCAGAGACCTCCCCCAGCTCCTCCTCCTGTCCCTTTAGCTAAGCCTCACCTGCTCAAGTCTCTTCCTTTCCTCATTCTTTCCTGACCCACATGCTAATCTTATGACTTCGACGGTCATTCCCAGAAGGTTGGTCATTCTGACTTTTCTTTTGGGTTTCAGCTGTCTGGTGGTGTTCTAGGAGAAACAGAGACCCCCACCGCCAACCCTAAGTTCACGTATAATTTATGGGGATACAAGCTGGGGAGTTCTTAAACAGGACAAGCACAAGTCCTCTCTAAGGATGCACAGCAGAGTAGAAAGACAGGCAAGAAAGGAGGACACAAAGAACCCAGCAAGCTCTCCCCAAGTCATGGTCGGTGGCAGATCGATTCATCCCAGTGGCAGGCAGACAACCGAATGGGGAAAGGGACCATGATTGGGATAAGTGCCATATTGCAGATTCAATATTTGCTCGGGACCTTCTGTTCAAGATCTGACCAGGTGACCCTAAACCCCCGATCTCCAGCAAGGGCACACCCAGTCACGGCCCGGGGAGAGTGAGGTGAGGCCGCCCCTCCTGGGCGGGCTGGGAGAGTGATAGGAATCCCCTTTGAAACACCCTGGGTTTGAGGTCAAGCTATGCCCCATGCCGTCCAGTGGCCACGAAGAACTCAGTGGAGGCTGAATCTGGGTGGAGACGCAGAAGTAGATTTAGGGGTCCCACTGTCAGCCAAAGCCTGCCTCAAGCCTCGCCCTTTGGATTGAACCTGGAAGACAGGGGACCCTTCCTGAGGATGACTTATGGCTTCCCCAACACGCCATTCCCAAGCTGCAGCCAGCAGTCCCGCTCCACTGCCCTCTTTCTACAAGGACTCCAGCATTCTCACGAAACCTTTGGGTCAGCTTGGGTTTTACTTTTTCCTGAGTTCTGCTGGTGACATCATACAGTGGCTGCCTCTACATTGTCTACTTTTTTTTTTTAATTATTACAAAAGCACCTCGTGCTTCTTACAAAAATTTCCAAAAACAGAGAAGTGACCAAAGTAACAAACCAGAGATTCCCTTCCGCTTCATCATTCTCTCCCCAAAAGTCAGTGTGTCAGAGGCTGCATGCCCGCTCTGTTCCCATCTCTTCTTCTGCCCTCCCACCGCCGTCTGAACGAAAGAGATGATGGTCCCTTTGGGCTCCTTGACCTTTCCTTCGGTGAACAAAAATTCATGGAATGACTGATAAAAGCCTGACCTCCACCACTACCCACCAAGTCCGGTGCTAGACCCTGGAGTTACAAAGATACATGATAGGAGATTAGCGAGATAGCTCTGCATTTAAGAGCTGTGTGACCTTAGACAAGTCTTTTGACTTGACTCATTTCCCTTGCTATCAAACAAAGTCACGCCAAGCACGCTCCCTGCCATCCAGTCACCACTGACGTGCATTTCTGAGACTGTAGAAAACCCAGTCTTTCCCCCTCAGAGCTGCTGGTGGGTTTCAAAGTGCCGACCACTGCAGTTCGGCAGTTGTTACTGAGCATGATGCCCTTTCCCGGAAACTTGTGCCTCCTGGTGGCATGTCCAAATGTTGCAGGACAGTCTCCTTGGCCTCACTTCTAAGAAGCAATCTCGTTGTATTTCTTCCAAGACAAATGTGTGTGTTATTCTGGAAGTCCACGCTACTGCCAATCTTCTTCACCAACATGGGCTTGGATGAGGGTTCTGGGAGCGCACAGGCACAGACTCCTTCCGGAACTCCCCGTACCTCGTATATCCGCTGACATCGAATCACGTCTGACTCAGTCTGACTCACAGCGACCTTCTATTAAATGTCCAAGACTGCGATGTTTCATGAGAGGAGGCAGCCTCATCTTTATTCCATGGAGAGGCTAGTGGCTTTGAACAAACAACCTGGCACTTAGCAGCCCAACGCCTAACCCACAGTGCTACCAGGGCTCCTTCGTACATTGCAGCTGTTCTTTAAGAATGCCAGTAAGAAGCGATGATAATCTTTGTCTTGGGAGTCATTTAATTGTCAGGAGAGTCTGAATTATCTAGGTGAAGAAAGTTGGAAAATAAAAAGAAAGTTGAGAAGATATTTTTGGAAAATGGGATACAAACTGACAAGGCTTTAAGACTCAAGGTTTACGGGTGAAGACTGAAGAGGCACACGCTTGGTTCTGTTCTCTGACACAATGTGTCCCAAAGTGAGCCCAAACTCATCTGGGCCTGTCTCACCAAGGTGTTTGCTCAAAAATGCAGAGCCAGTGGCCCCTCCGCTCCGCCAATGGGTCACTTCACACAGTGAAATATTGTTAGGGAAAATGAACTAGCTATAATTTTATACATTTTATGAAGCCTCAGAAACTTAAAATTAAGTACAAAAAGCAACACACACACACACACAAATACTTCGACCAAGGCCAAACCCAAACCCATTACCACTGAGTTGATTCTAACTCAGAGTCCTGTGTGTTGAGTTCCCATGAGCAGAGGACCGCATCTTTCTTGAAAGAGAATTTGAATGATTGACCTGATACGTGACAGCCCCCTACCTCTCCCACAGGCCCCTAGGATGCCTTAAAATACAGCCAAACAACCAAAGTCCATTCAGACTCAGCGACCCCACAGAAGGTGTCAGAGGATGGACATGCTTAGGGGAGTAGACAGTTTGATCTTTCTCCAGGTGAGTGCCTGCTGGGTGTGAACCACTGACCTTGAGAGGAACAGTGTTACCAGACCGCCTTTAAAATACATATAATAGGTATAAAATAGAATAAAGGTAAGCATAGACAGCATAGTGTCTAAGGAAAAAAGGCAAACACCTACATTGAGGGTCTTCCCAAGGTCTTTGGAAAATTTAATTAAAAGAGAATGGAACTCCCAACTAATAATACAAATAAAAAGAAAGATAATGGAACTCTTCTGTGAATGAAGAAAAAAAAAGAATGAAGAAAACATTATGAAACTAATTGTAGTGATGGTTGTACAATTCTGCTTGGTGTGCTTGGATTGTGGAATTGTATGATATGTGAATTACATGCTAATAAAACTGTTGAGGGAAAAAGAGGTACAAAAGGGTGACTTGGTGAAAGATATGAAATAATAATAATTTATAAGGGGTCATGAGGGTGGGAGGTTGGGGGAGGGAGGGAAAAGAGAGGAGCTACAAATACTTCCTCAATGCAAGAACACTTTGTTCTAATAAACTGGCATTCCATGATACTCACCTTCCCGAAACAATCATGGAAAACAAAGCAGGTGCATAAACAAATGTGGTGAAGAAAACTGATGGTGCCCAGCTATCAAAAGATACAGCATTTGGGATCTCAAAGGCTTGAAGATAAACAAGCGGCCATCTAGCCAAGAAGCATCAAAGCCCACATGGAAGAACACACCAGCCTGTATGATCACAAGGTATCAAAGGGATCAGGTATCAGGCCTCGAAGAACAAAAAATCCTATCATTGTGAGTGAGGGGGAGTGCAGAATGGGGACCCAAAGCCCATCTGAAGGCAACATGATGGGCCAGTCAAACTGCAGTATAGCAACAATGGAACATACAACTTTACTCTAGTTCACTATCATGATCCCAATTCTACCTTGCAAATCCGGCTAGACCAGAGGATGTCCACTGGTACAGAAAGGAACCGGAGACACGAGGAGCCCAGGAAAGATGATCCCTTCAGGACCAGTGGTGAGAGTGGCAATACCGAGAGATATAACGCCCTCCTTGGGGGACAGACAACAAAAAAATGAATACAGGGAGACGTCGGACAGTGTAAGATATGACAATAATTTATAAATTATCAAGGGTTTGGGGGATGGGAGGAGCAGAGAGGGGGAAATAGAAGCTGATACCAAGGGCTCAAGTGGAAAGCAAAAGCTTTGAGAATGATGATGGCAACAAATGTACAAATGTGCTGGACACAATGGATGGATGGATGGATTGTGATGAGAGTTGTATGAGCCCCCCCAAAATGATTAAAAAATAAAAAATAATAAAAAAAGAGACGCTGAGAGCAAAGGCTCAAATAGAAAATGTTTTGAAAACGATGATGGCAATATATGTACAAATGTGCTTGCTGCAATTGATGGATGGATTGTTATAAGAGCTGCAATAGCCCCCAATAAATTGATTTACTTCTTTTTTTTGCTTTTGTTTCTGGGCATCACTGCCCTCTGGTGGTGGGAGTAGGAGGCCCAGCCCCACTGTGGAAATTGAACCTCCAACCCTGTGGGCTGCAGTCCCGAGCACAACCACTACGCCACCGGGGCTCAGCCTAATTGATTTGCTTTTTAAAAAGGTGTTAAAATTGACTCAATGGCAGTGAGTTTTTTTTTAAAAAAAACCACAACTGTGTATCAATTAATGCAAATAAATGTTCAGAAGCTTAGAGGCCCATCCTTGTGAAAACAGCCACACTCAGACCTCCCTTAATAATGATCTCCTGGATGTCTCCCCAGCCCCACCTCCGGCCCCAGAAAAAATGTTTCCACCTTTTAGATGACAGGGTGTGAACATTCTTTCTAGCTCTTGCTATTTGCCCTCAAAGCGTTTTCCAGGTGAGCTGTGCAGTTTACACTGGCAGGGGCAATAAAGGACCGCGAGTTCAGGACATGCTTCCTCATCTTTAGCAGAGAGTTGTGCTAGTTTAATAGATGCTAAACCCACCACCTGTGGTTCCAATGTTAAGTTCTCAGATGACCGGTGCGCTTGAGCGTTTTCATGTCAGCATCTTTCTATTTGTCTATTTCTTGTTTCGTCCATTGCTCGACATCTGCTTGCGGAGAATGTCAGACAAAGCAAACTGACCGTGGTGGAGTGCATCCGACTCGCAGCGATCCCACGGGGCTGCGTAGACGCGCCCCCAGCGACTCCGAGCCCCGTCGCTCTCCCCCGGAGAGTGAAAGACGGAGAATCGAAATGTGTAAACCATTTGATTTTGAGGAAGTCACTTTTCTTTCTGCGCCCGTTCCTCCCCTCCCTACTTTATTGTTTTTATTATTTTATGTTCACTCCACAAGCCTTATATAGAGTCATTTGTAGAAACAGCAGAAAGCACGCTCAAGCCAAAAAGCAATCACAGAAAAGAGAAACACACCCGCTACCACCTCTTCCAGAGACAACAACTTCTAGTTGTGGTGCGGTTTTTTTCTGCATATATTATATATATGCATATATATATTCCCAAATATATCCTGCAACTTTTCTGAGCCTGCTTCCTCATTTATAAAATAGCTGTCTGTCAAACTGATAGTGAAATGAGTTTGTGTGTGTGTGAAAGTTCTTTTTAATGTGCAGAAGGGTATACAAACGCTACTATTTGAATGAAATTCTTTTTTATTGGGGGGAGGGTGTGGGCATCACTGCTCTCCGGCAGCGGTGGGAATAGGAGGCCCAGCCCCACTGCTGGAATTGAACCTCTGTCCCAATGGGCCACAGTCCCGCACGCAACCACTGCACCACCGGGGCTCAGCCCCAAACGCTACTATTTGAATACAAATAGTATACAAATGCTGCTATTTGAATTAAATGAGCAGGAGGGTATATGAGCACTAAGTTACTATTGTTTTATTAGAAAAAGAGGGAAAAAAGCATTACTCTCCCATAAAGACTGATGAGTACTTGTTTTCTGTCTCTCTTCTGGGTTCAGCTTCTTCTCTTTCTCTCTAGAATATCTTCTTGTTCAATTCCTGTTACTCTACTAATAACCACTCTTTTTTTTTTCCTTTCTTACTTCAATATATAAGGTATAGAAAAAGGATTAAGAATTTACCTACATGGCATAGTGGTTGTGTGCGGGACTGCGACCCACTGGTTTGGAGGTTCAATTCCAGCTCCACGGAGCAAAGGCTGGGCCTCCTAGTCCCACCACCGGAGGGCAGCGATGCCAAAAAAAAAAAAAAAGAATTTACCTACTGGGGCTGAGCCCTGGTGGTGTAAGTGGTTGAGTGCCGTACTGCGGCCCTCAGGCTTGACGGTTCAAATCCAGCAGCGGCTCTCAGGAGCAGCACTGGGTAGTGCCCACGACCACCAGAGGCAGTGTTGCCCCCCCCCCAAAAAAAAAAAAACCAAAAAACCAAGAATTTACCTACTAGTCATTTTAAGAACTAAAATATTACTATGTCCTAAAGGAGCCCTGATGGGGGGGAGTGGTTACTTGAGGGTACTAACTGCAAAGTCAACAGTTTGAAACCACCAGGCGCTCCACAGAAAAAAGGAAAGGTTTTTGACTCCTGTGAAGAGCGGCAGTCTCCATTGCAGATAAGGGTGATACAGAAAGAATGATGAAGAAAGTGGATGGTACCCTGCTATCAATAAGAAAAGTGTCTGGGGTCTTCAAGGCTGGTTGTATTCAAACAAGCAGCCATCTAAGTGAGATGTCCACCAAGTCCACATGGAAGAAACACCCGTGTGTGTTCTCCAAAGCTGACAATTTCAAAATTTGAATATGGAAAAGTGTAAGAGCTAATACTCGGCTGAGCCCCGGTGGCGTAGTGGTGGAGTGCGGGACTGTGGCCCACTGGTTTGGCGGTTCAAATCCAGCAGCAGCCCTCCAAGAGCAAGGCTGGGCCTCCCACTCCCACCAGAAGGCGGTGATGCACAAAAAAACCCCCACAAAAACAAACAAAAAAAGAGTTAATATTATGAACACCCAATTTGTAGAGAGAAGGCTATGGAGGACAGTGGGAGTCCAAAACCCGCCTGCTGATTATCTCGTCAGACTGAGCTGCTGGCAGATCCAGTCTAGCCGCAGACAAGAGTCTCAAACAGCCTTGCTGTCACGTAGAGACCATGTCACTTTGAAGATACTGAATTGAGCTTCATACTTGGCCAGAGGGCCTCCTGATCGACCCCAGTGAGCTGGTTCTGTGGGCAAGCATCCCTTATTTGTTCTATGATAGAAATTTCTTCCCTAGCTTTGGGATGTCGAGGTGGGTTCTTTCTTTCTTATTCATCCTTTGTATTTTGACCTTTATATTATTATTTTATCTTTACCACCTTATTTTGCATTTGGTTTTTGTTGTTTCCATTGGGTTTCCCAGTTTGTGATCCACAGAAGAAGAGGATGCATAGTGATCTTAACTGATGAAGGAGTTGATAGGGGATGCAAGGGTGGGAGTGGATGACAGGGACGGAAGAGAGAGGAGGGGGATTTCGGGAGTAGGAAATAAAGACTGCAGTGGGAGAGAGCTCTAGAACTGCCTGTGATGGCTCAACTCATTTTAAAGGTGATTTAATCATGAGGGTGGGGTGGGGTGGCGCTCTAAAGTGGATATGATCGTGATTGCACAATTCTTCTTGATATGACTGATGAACTATTGAAGTGTATGCTTTGTAAGTTATGTGCCAATAAAACTGTTGAAAAAGAGTCCCAGTCTCCGAAGCCCACAAGGGTAGTTCTACTCTGGTGTAGGGTCACTATGCATCTGAAAGGACCCCATGGCAGTGAACGAGTGTGTGAGCGCGTTTGTGTTCCTGACTCACTCCCTGATCATAACCCCACCCCCAACCCAAATCCCACTGTTGTAGAGCTAGTTGGCATTTCTTGCCCCGAGCACTCTTCTTCTATACGCTTGTTGCCATTCAACTCACAGCTGCCCCATGAATGCGTGGTTTGTAACTCCTGTTAAGGGAAAGGGGTAAAGTCCATAGGGGTTTCAAGGCTGTGGTCTTTGGGGCTTTTGAAGGCAATTATCAGGCCTGTTTTCCCAGATACCCCAGAACAAGTAACAAAGCATTGCTGCTAGGGTTTCAGCTCTCTCTCTCTCTGTCTCTCTCTGTCTCTCTCTCTCTCTCTCTCTCAGAGCTTTATTACAATCAAACATCTTGAAACACGTCTGTGTTCAGCAGCTGACTGCAGACAAGCTCACACAGTAATACTCTTGTAGTCTTGTTAGGGGGCCTTCAAAAAGAAGTCCAATGAAAACAATGGCTTCCAAGGCCATCTGCTAGGCTGGTTAAATTCAAGACAAGACAATTCATGACAGCTTTTTGGAGAGGCTGGGCAATCCCACAGGTAAATCTTGATAGATTTTCTCGAAGGATGCAGGAAGAAGAAGGAGTTGTTCTTCATCTGTAAACATGAGTGCTCTGAAAAACCTGCTCTTCCCCCCCACCCTACACTGAGCTGTCAGTCAGAAGCCCTGGACTGCCGTGGGATCTCATATATACCTATGAGTGGAACATCAAGGTGAGAGGATCAGTGTCTCTAACTAAACGCTGCCAAGTAGTCCCCCCCACTGATCCTATCCATGCCCACCCTCATCAGCAGTGTATGAATGTTCTCATCGCTATTCTTCCTTAAGAACCCTTGCTTTTAGCACATTTAAAGCTTTTTCAATTTGATGGGTACGAGACGGCATCACAATGTGGTTTTAATATGCCTGTTCCTGATTCAAAGGGAAGTTGAACAACTTTTGTGAGTTTACTGACCATTCGTGTTTCTTTTCCAGAAAATTCTGTGTTCATGAATTACCTGCTCTTCAAGGCGCCTTTAAAATATCCTCCCACCCTTTTGTAGCACTTAATTCCAGCCCCAATCTAAGAACAATTGAGACACGGCCCTGCTGGACGCTCACCCTCGTAAAGAGACCACTGAAGATAGGGATGGTGTATCAAAGTGGGGTGAAGATAGCAAACGGTGTCAAAGGAATAGCATCTCAGGTCTTAAAGCCTTGTCTTCAAACAAGCAGCCATCTCAATGAGGCATTAACTAAGTCCACATGGAACTAGCACACTAGCTGGCGTGATCTAAGATGATAAATAATAAAACCCAAATCTTAAGGAGGGGATAGTATTCGAGCTTCAATTATGAACACCTGGTTTTCAGAAGGCCGTGGATGACAGTGGAAGCCCCAAATCCTACACGGATTAAGCTTCTGGTGAATACGCTCTGACCATAGTTGAGGGATTCGAATGGCCTTGCTATCAGACAGAGAGCACTGTGAAGTCGATTATGTAATAACCTTTCATTTGACCTGTCTTTGACATATTTTTAAAATTTCATTCAGTACTTTTATTGGGGCTCTTACATCTCTCATCACAATCCGTACATTCATTCATTGTGTCAATCACATTTGTACCTATGCTGCCATCATCATTTTTTTCCAATGATTTTATCGGGGGCTCTGACAGCTCTTATAGCACCCATCATCATTCTTTTGGGGGAGGGTATCACTGCCCTCTGGTGGGAGTGGGAGGCCCAACCTTGCTCCTGGAGAGCCGCTGCTGGATTTGAACCTCCAAGTGATCGGGCTGCAGTCCCGCACTCAACCACTATGCCACCGGGGCTCAGCCTGCCATCATCATTTTTAAAGCATTTTTTTCTACTTGAGTCCTTGATGTAAAGTTCCTTCTTTCCTCTCCTTCCTCCCTCATGAACCCTTGGCAAGTTATAGATTATAGTTTCCATATCTTACAGCGTCCTCTTTCACCCTTTACCCACTCTTCAGTTGTTTTCTCCCTGGGAGAGGGTTTTATGTTGATCCTTGTCATCAATTCCCCCCTTCTTTGAATACTTTAAAACTCTTACAGTTTTTAATATTTTCTGCTTGCTTTCTGTTTTTCTGTTTTGTCTAGTCATTGTTTTTGGTTTTTGGTTAGTTTGTTTTCTGTTGGCGGTTTTCTGTAGATGAACTCCAGAACAGGCGGATCTGTAGAAACAATAAACTGGCTAGGGGCATGGCAGGGGAGGATGGGAGAAATGGGGAGCTAACCACAAGGAGTAGAAGAAAATGCTCTGAAACCGATTGGGGTGACGATTGCACAAATCTTAATGTGACTGAACAATTAGATTGTATGGTATGTGAAGTGTAGGCCAATACAGCTTTTTTTTAATGCAATGAGATTAGCCTTATAAATGCAGACATTTATAATTTATAGAAAATAAATAAATAAATAAAACTACCCTTCTCTTTCCATGAAATATTTTCACATCTCCTCCCTCCCACTGATGGGATCTCCTTTGGATCTAAAACTTTCTTTGGGGCTGAGCCCCGGTGGCGTAAGTGGTTGAGTGCGGGACTGTGGCCCACAGGCTTGGCGGTTCAAATCCATTGGCGGCTCTCAGGAGCAGCACTGGTGGTGCCCACGACCACCAGAGGCAGTGATGCCCACAAAAAAAAAGGGGGGGGGGACTTTCTTTGTGCTTTACTGACTTTAAAAAAATTTCATCTTGTGAAAAAATAAAATAAAATTTCATCTTGTTTCTATTTTATTTCATATCATTTCATCATTGTGGCCACTTGTGCACTTGACCCAAAGGCAGGACTACGCTTACTTCCACTTTTATGTCCTTGTTAGAAAAATCAAATCATACTTTTCCCCTGGGTCCGAAATCTTAAGTCACTTCCAGTTGTCATTAGGAGAGAGCTGTAGAATTGGGGACCCTTCCATGGACTCTGGCGTGAGCCTTTCTTCTCTGGCCTTCTCGTGGGGCGAGCCTGTTGTCTGCTTTCGGGGGCGCGATCCTTCATCCACAGGCAGGTACCTGTTCTCAGTGCTGGACTCCTTTGTCTGTGGCCAGAATGGCAGAACAGCCTCCCCATTTGCATTGCCTGTCGGATTCTTTAAATGAAGTGTAAGGGCTCTGAAGCCAGCAACTTGCTCCGAGACAGGGACTCCTCCAGACAGAACCCCAGGCTGATGGCCCAGAGAGCCCCTCTGTCCTCTGAGACGGCCGTTGGGGCCTGGCCATTTCCCTGCAGACTTTCCTGGTGTCCGTGAACTGCTGGAGGTGGAGAGGGGAGCGCGGCTGCCTTCTTTTTCGGCCCAGATCCACATCTTCAAGACATCTTTGTCCAATTCATTTAAAATGCCTTCCATTGCTGAAAACACATGATTTGAACCGCAAACGCTCAGAGCAGCCCTATGTGGCTAGTAGGTGCTGTCCGAGGCCGTCTGGTTCAGCCGCCCACAATGAAGCACTGTCCGGTCCCACACGGTCCGCGCCATTGTGTGAGTCCACTAGTGCGCTCGCAGCCCCAGCCCGGCTGGTGGCGGGTCCTCCACGGCTTCACCAAGCAGGAGGGTTCTGGTCAGCAGTCGGCACGCCCTCTTGCTAGCACGCCCAAGGTGTGCGCGGTGAAGTCTTGCCATCCTCGCTTCTAAAGAGCTTCCTAAGTCTACTCCTTCCAAGACTTCTTTTTGCTCCTGTCAGTTTCTGATACAGTCCATGTCCTTCACCAATGCCTTATTGCAAATGCATCATCCCTGAAAGGGCTAAATTGGAGACTTCTAGGAGTTTCTATTGTACAAGGTTCTTGTGAGAGCCAAAAGAGATGATGTATATGAAGCATTTCGAAGGGTCCTTGGGCTGAGCCCTGGTGGCGTTGTGGTTGAGTGCGGGACTGCGGCCCACTGGTTTGGTGATTCAAATCCAGCAGCAGCTCTCCAGGAGCCAGGCTGGGCCTCCCACTCCCACCAGAGGGCAGTGATTAAAAAAAAAATAGAAGGGGGCTGAGCCCTGGTGGCGTAGTGGTTGTGCGCGGGACTGCGGCCCACTGGGACAGAGGTTCGATTCCAGCTCCACGGAGCAAAGGCTGGGCCTCCTACTCCCACCACCTGAGGGCAGTGATGCTCAAAAAAAAAAAAAAAATAGAAGGGGCCTCATGGGTGCTCATTACAAATTAGCTACTGTTTCAATTAGTCTTGTAAAGGAGTATTTCTATGCCCTCATGACTGTTGATGGATACTTGGATTTGTTCTTTGACTTGAGGCTTAAGACCGTCAGTCAAGTTTTGTGGTCGCTTGTAACCCCAGCCCAGAAACAATGCCCCAACTCCATTCTGGGCTGACTTCCTGTCTTCCTCCCACAACTTCCGGAGTCTTTGTTATTTGTTAGACGTTGTCCCCAGGCCAGGACATGGGTGTTTATAAAGGTGTGTTGAAGGGTTTACAGAGGCAATTAGGCATATACAGGAAGTGAATGAGCAACTTCTCATTGGCGTGCCGTCTATAAACTGGGAAGCAATGTTGAACGGTGATCTAACAGAGACCTAGAATTAGAAATACCCAGGCTCCGTTCTTACCTTTGAATCCTATGACCTTAAATAAAGCGCCTAACCCCTCTGTAGCTGTTTCCTCATTTGTAAAATGGAGATAGCTACATCTTCCTCATAGAGCTGTTGTGAAGATTACATAACACAATATAAATAAAGCGCACAGCGCAGGGTAGACTATGACAAGTGGGGAGCAAATTGCAGTAAGTATAAACAGGTAGTTATATTCCCTGAATAGCCAAGAAGTTGAAGAAGTGTGTGAAGTAAGAATATCTGTCATCGGTTCAAATCCAGCAGCAGCTCTCCAGGAGCTAGGCTGGGTTTCCTACTCCCACCAGGGCAGTGATGCCCCCCCCCCCCCCAAAAAAAAGAATATCTGTCAGGAACTGTACTCAGGCACCAAATCAGAATAACTTGTATTTGCTTGTTTTTCTTTTCTTTCCCAAGAATTTTATTGGGGGCTCTTCCAGCTCTTAGAACATTCAATCCATCCTTTGTATCAAGCATATTTATACACATGTTGCCATATTCACTTCCAAATATTTTCTACCTGAGCTCTTGCCATAAGTTCCTCTTTCCCCCTCGCCTCCCCTTTTTTATGAACCATTTTATTGGGGACTCATACAACTGCCCTCACGATCCATACATACATCAATTGCATGCAGGCCACCAGAATATCTTTGTACCTGAAGTATGACATGAAGTCAATTCTCTTCAGATAAAGAGGAAACTGGAAATGAAACGGCGGTCTAGTTGGCATCAAGTTGGTTCTGACCCACAGCGACCCTCTAGGCACTGCCCAGTTCTGCACCAGTCTCGCCATTGTCCTCAGGCTGAGCCCAGTGCCTCGGCAGAGAAGAGAGTTTAATACTAAGATAAGACTAACACATACCAGAAAGGCACTTGGTGGCGACCATTAACTTGCCCTAGGTTTACGCTGAGTTCTAGCTCTGGTTGCAAATTGCCGTAAGATGCTCCCCTTTCAATGAGGCGATGTGGGCAACTTGTCCTTTTACACCAGGAGTCACCGATGCAGTCCTTGAGCCTTGTGCACAGAGGTCTTCACAAAACCCTGAGCCACACGCATAGCTGTCGGCTCAACGCCAGTGATGGCCCGTCGGTCCCCGAGACTCACTGCTGAAGAGAGCAGAAGGCCCAGTCTTTCTAAGGCTATCGCGTGAGACGACAGTATGGCACCTGCATTTGTTCGAAGTGGATTGCCAACAGCCGACATGTCTCCCTGGGATTTCTTACCAACTTCTTCCCTAAATCAAAATTGGAATCAAGGGCTGAGCCCCGGTAGCATAGTGGTTGAGTGCGGGACTGCGGCTGACTGGCTTGCCGGTTCAAATCCAGCAGCAGCTCTCCGGAGTAAAGCTGGGCCTCCCACTCCCACCAGAGGGCAGTGATGCCTAAAAAAAAAAAAAATTGGAATCAAGCTTTTAGTGAAAATCAGACATTTTTGGGACCCATAACTGTGAGTCTATCAGACAAACGGCACCTGTGAAATTTTTCTGAAAAATTATTAAGTTCTCACATATCCAAACAATGACAATTATGTCTTGGTTGTTTTTCTCTAACTGGTAGATGGAGAATGCCTTTTCTTAGGACAAATATCACATAAAGTCACTAGTACAAACGTTATTTAAAAGCTAATTTGCATATTGGGCAACCCTTCTCCTTAGAGAGTCAACGTGTTCTGAAAAGAACATATCTGATAGATGATGCCATGGAAAAGAACCAGGGCACCGTATTTACATAATTACAATTTACTCTAAGACACAGTTTCTTCTTGGATCTTGGAGTTCCTGTTTCTGGAAATGGCACACATAACTGCTGTTAGGTGCTGTCATGTTGGTTCTGACTGCAGCGACCCCATGGACGAAGCACTGCCCTGCCACGTGCCAGGCACGCAACAGTTGTTTCCTTGTGAGCCTAGTGTGGCCCGCACTGTGTCCATCCCCCTCCTCGACGGTCTTCCCTTTTTTCATTCAACCTCTACTTTACCCGACCTGGTGTCCCCCTCCAGGGACAGCCCGTCCTGATGACATAGCTGAAGTTGAGACAACTTGTCAGCATCTATATTTTAAGGAACATTCCTGCAATACTTCTTCCATGATAGATTTGTTTGTTCTTCTGTCAATCCGGGCAGCAGTCTGCAATCCTTCGTGGGCGTCAATTCTTCTGCAGTCTTCCTGATGCATTGCTCAGCCTTCTGAGGTGAGGGGACATATCAGGACTCGGGCCAGGGACATCTTAGTCCTCCAGGTGACATTTTTGCTTTTTAACTCTTTTGTTGGTGGTGGTGGTGTTCTTTCCCTCCTGAAGGAGTTCTTTTGCAGCACAGCTCCCCAAGGAGACATGCCTGCCGTTTCAGGGTGTGCTAATGACAGATCCAAGTAAAGTGACAGTCTGGACAGTGCCATTCTTTTCTCCGCTCATCGTGGTGTCGGTTCTTGGCTCATTTGTGAGGGTTTCTGTTTTCTTTACATGCAGTTGTAATCCACCCTGAAGGATCGCTTTAAGGAACACATTCCTCTGGGGTATTATTGTTTACTTTATGGGCCTTTTATGTAAGGAAACTTGGGTGTGCTGTTAGGAGCCCTGGCGGCACCATGACTCATTTGCTGTGCCACTAGCTGCAAGCTCAACAGTTTGAAACCACAAGCCACCCGAAGGGAGAAAGAGGAGGCTTTCTGTTTCCATAAAATTTTACAGCCTGGGAAACCAGAGAGGCGCTTCTCCTCTGCCTTATGGAGTCATTATGAGTAAGCCTTGCCTCACTGTCAAAGGTCTTTCTTTCCTTTCCTTTTCTTTCTTAGCTGTGCTTGGGTTCGGTGTTGGGCTGGGAATACAGAGCACTCTTGGAAACCCCGTAGTTGATAGCAGTAGGTTTGCTCTATTTGGTCCGCTCTTTGGCAGAAGGACTGTCTCCAGGAATGACCTCGGTTTCAGTTCAGCAGGATGTCTTAGGGCCATGTTCTGGGGGGTTCTGTGTCAGACCAGTAAGTCTGGTCTGACGTGTGGATTTTTTTCTTCTGCTCTACATTTTCCTCCTGCTCTGTCTAGAACCTTCTGCGGCAGTCTCCTTCAGATGGTCGTAGGGGTCACTGAACACCATCCGGCTTGGTTTTCAGCCTAGAAGAGACTGTGGTTCCTGTGGTCTGCGGGTCCTTTGGACGGATAGCTCCCTTGAATCTTTGATTTTCTTCACTTCCCTTTCTTCCAAATGTATCTTGAATCCAAGTTGTAGCTTTGGTGGTCACTTCCTAGCTTTTAAAACCTCAGAAGTAGGGTACAAAACTTTGTCTTTCAGGACAATGTTGTGCCCATTGAGGTAGATGACCCTCAAGGGTATAATACTTCCTTCCCAGTCTAAGAATTCTCATCATGGTGAGTGTTTGGCTACATCTAAGAAGTTTCTATGACTGTGCTTCTTGGATGTTCTATTATATACATTAATATATGTGCAACATCTACAATTATATAGGTAGACATGTTCACAGCCAAACTATATCTGTTGGTGGTATGCTCCCTTCCACCCTTCCATACTTCCCCTTCCCCCCCACATTTTTTTTTTTATTTTATTATATTTTTTTATTTTTAGGCATCACTGCCCTCTGGTGGTGGGAGTAGGAGGCCCAGCCTTTGCTCCTGGGAGCCAGAATTGAACCTCCATCCCAGTGGGCCGCAGTCCCGCGCACAGCCACTACGCCACCGGGGCTCAGCCCTCCCCCCACATTTTATTGACACCTAATCCACATATCATGCTCCAGTGTCTTCCTTATTCCATGTCCAACTTTAACACACTTATGATGCAACAGCAAAGACCATGGCTTAGGTCAAGTGTACCTTAGTCCTCAAAATAACACCCTGGCTTTTCATTACTCTCTTGAGGGCTTGTGCAGCAGATTTCATGAGGAAGACCATCCACGCATCGAAGCATTCGCATCGTGGTGCTGGAGAAGAATGTTGGAAGTGCCGTGGACTGCTACAAGGACAAACAGATCTGTTCCGGAGGAAGTGAGGCCAGGGTGCCCCTGGGGAGCACGGATGGCAAGACTTCATCTCACATCCTTGGGACAAACGGTCGGTCCCTGGAGAAGGGCATCACGTTTGGTAAAGTGGAGGGGCGGGGATGAAGAGGAGATGGACTGATCCAGTGGCAGCTTCCATGGGCTCAGGCACAGGGACAATTGTAATGGCGGCACAGGACCAGGCTGTGTTTGGTTCAGTTGTGTGTAGGGTCACGGTGGGTCTGAGCTGATTTGATGGCACCGGACCACGTGTACCTATGCATCCATTCATAAATTATGGCTTCTTAATATGACTGTTACCGGGTTGCCCATGCTATCATAATGACCATACCCCCAAATCCAATAAGATGGAGTAGATTCTGATGCATCTAGCTTTTCTGAGACTGTATATTGTATGCATGTATATGTATATATATGATCATTTTATTGGAGGCTCTTATGCTTGCTACAATCCATACATAAATTGTATCAGACATATTTGTACATACATCGCCATCCTTCTTTTCTATCATACTTCCTATTGAGCCCTTTGGATCAACTCCTCTTTTCCCCCCTCTCCCCCCACCCCCCACCTTCATGGCCCCTTGATAGATTATAGATTGTTATTATTTTCATATCTCACACCGACCACTGTCTCCCTTACCTCTGGTTTCTGTTGTTCTTCCCCCTGGAGGGTGGGCTTATGGTTATGTGCCATTCATTGCAATCGGTTCCCCCTTCCTCCCTCCCTCTCCCCTCTCCCCGCTCCCAGAGACGGTATGTTTTTATAGGAGCAGACAGCCTCATCTTTCTTCCTCAGGCTATGTAGTGGGTTTGAAAGACTGACCTTGTGGTTAGGAGTCTAACATTTACCCTCCGACTCCATGAGGGCGCCTGGTAATTATCATAAAATCAAACTCTTGAGTCATTTCTGACTCATAATTGCCCTTTATTCTTGTGTTTCACACAGTATCTCCTTCAACTTGCTCATCGTCTTATTCTGCTCTGTCTTTCCCCACATTGTGTGTTGTCTCTTCTTTCACCATTAATAGCATGACTTTCATCCAATTAGTCTTCTTCCCTTTTTACCCTTTCTAGCTCTGGTAATAATCAATTTTTAAAAAATCTATGTGTAAACCTTTTCATTCTTGCCTTCTGTCATAACAGTCTCATAGATTTGTCCTTTTGTGACCAACTTACTTTTTTTTAATCTTTTTTTTTGGGGGGTGGGACATCACTGCCCTTAGGTGGTTGTGGGAGCTACCCAGAGCTGCTCCTGAGAGCCGCCGCTGGATTTGAACCACCAAGGCCGCAGGCCGCAGTCCCACACTCAACCACTTATGCCATCAGGGCTCAGACTATTTTTTTTTTTGCATCACTGCCCTCAGGTGGTGGGAGTAGGAGGCCCAGCCTTTCCTCCTGTGGAGCTGGAATTGAACGTCCATCCCAGTGGGCCGCAGTCCCGCGCACAACCACTACGCCACTGGGGCTCAGCCCCTTATTGGGAACTCTTAAAGGTATTATTATAATCCACAGTTCCATTAGACCAGGCATAGTTGTACAGTTGTCATCATTTACAATCCATTTTCTTTTTTCTTGAACTCCTGGATATCAGCTCTCCTTTATCCACGCCCTCCAACTTACTACACGTACCCCAAGTCCTTAATAAACTACATATTATTATTACTGGTTTGGTTTTTTTGCTATAACTTGCACCATCCAGTAAATCCATTCACTGGGTTTATTGTTCCTCTTGAGTGGAGTTATACAGTCATATTGCTATGAGTTCTTCCCCCCTCTTCCCATTAACTTCTGGGAGTCATTACTCCCATTACTGCTATTTCACACATCAAAAGATCTTATTAGTACCTATGTACATGTGCAGATCTAGCAAGATTAATGAGGCAGAACTAAGGCCATAATAGTGTAAGGAGGAAATGTTAAAGAACTAGAGGATGGTTATGTGTTTCATCGTCACTTGATTGCACTCTGGATGCATTGTCCCTTTTGTGAGGGACTGACTACTCCCCCCGCCCCTGCCTCGGGAAAAGAGAACTCCGCACACCACCTTCAGTGCACTTTATTCTTTCCAAAGGATTCATTCTCCACGCAGCTTCTGCCAGACCCCACCATCCTCCCAGCAGCCCCCTTGCTGGTGGCCATATGGGAACAGACACAGGTGATTGACTTATTTTATTCAGTATAACATCCTCCAAATTCATCCAGGTCGTGAAGTCCTTCAGAGATTCTTGGTTATTCTTTATCGTCAGGTAGTAGTCCCGTGGTGTGTTAGCACCAATGTTTATTTACCATCCATCCACCCGCCCATCCGTTGGTGATCACTGTCGTCCTGTCCGTCTTTTGGCTGTCATGAATAAAAGTGCAGTGAATATGTCTGTGTGTGCCAGCTTAGGTTCTCTCGAGAAGAAAAATCAGTGATGTTTAAGATAAAGAAACTTACATGAGGGCTGAGCCCCGGTGGCGTAGTGGTTGTGCGCGGGACTGCGGCCCACTGGGACGGAGATTCAATTCCCACAGTGGGGCTGGGCCTCCTACTCCCACCACTGGAGAGCAGTGATTACCCCCCCCCCAAAAAAAAAAAAAAAAGAAATAAACTTATATCAAGAAATTGCCCACGCAGGTGTAAAAGTCAGCAAGTCCAACTCAGGCCAGGTCTGTGGGTCAGGTGTCAAACTGGATGCTAATCCTGGCTCTCGCTGCTAGGTGGGGGAGGGTGCTGATAGACTAGGAAGCAGGAAGAGCACGGGCTGGTGGATGCGAAGTCTAATGAATTTAAGGTCAGCAGTCCACTACGACTGCTGGAAGTGGCAGACAATATGGCAGATCTACAAAACAGGTGCAAGATGCCCATCTAGCAGAGGTGTAGCCATCCCGCAGAATCTGCTTAAAAAGTAGGCCACACCCCTAAGGAGTCTTTCTTCCAATTGCATCAAGGCAATTACAAAGGCAGGCTGCTCCTGAGGACTGTTTTCCTGCTGAGAGCAGACAAAATAGAGGCCAGCTGCTACTGAACACTAGCTCCCTCACTGACCCAAAGTGCTACGGGGACGACACTGGAGACACAGTGCAGCCCTGCACCTGATCGGACCCCACCACACGGAGGCAAAACACTGTGGGTGTGCCACAGAACAGCAAGGGGAACAGAGCAAGGCAGTCCCCCGAGAGTACTAAAAAATAGATTGTGGGCCCATCAGACTCCGTCGGAAAACATCCCTAAAGGTCAACAAACAGACCTTGAACTATTTATAGTCTTTTCTCTTTTTCTGGTTTTGCTTTGTTGTTTTGTTTTTCTCCGTCTTGTTTTATGTGCATTTTATTATTTCTGCAGGTCTACCTAGGTAAGATAGGTTGTAGGAGAAAACAACAGGACCTATGGTCTCAGGGAGAAGAGGAGGTGGGGGGAAGGAAGTGGATATTAACAAACTCAGGGACAAGGGAACAATAAGTGACCCAAAATCGATGGCCAGGAGGGTGTAGGAGGCCTGGTAGGGCTTGATCAAGGGCTATGTAACTGAGAGGAACATGGTAGTGGGACAAGAGAAAAGTAAAAGGAAATAGAGGAAAGAAGTAGGAGGCAAAGGGCATTTATAGAGATCTAAATACAAGCATGTAAATATGTAAATGTATTTATATATGACAATGGGAAATAGATCTATGTGCTTATATTTATAGGTTTAGTATTAAGGTAGCTGATGAACGTTGGGCATCTAATCAAGTACTCCCTCAATGCAAGAACACGTTGTTCTATTAAACTGGCATTCCATGATGTCCACCTTCCTGACATGATCGTGGAAGACAAAATGGGTGCATAAGCAAAGTGGTTGAAGAAAGCTGATGGTGCCAGGCTATCAAAAGATACAGCATCTGGGGTCTTAAAGGCTTGAAGATAAACAAGCAGCAATCTAGATGAAAAGTAGCAGAGTCCACAGGAAGAAGCACACCAGTATGTGTGATCACGAGGTATCAGGCATCAAAGAACAAAAAATCATATCAATATGAATGAGGGGGAGTGCAGAATGGACACCCAAAGCCCATCTGTAGACAATTGGAGATCCCTTACAGAAGAGTCTCAGGAAGGAGACAAGCCCATCAGGGTGCAGTATAGCACCAATGAAACATAAAATTTTCCTCTAGTTCTTTAATGCTTCCTCCCCCCAACCCCCCACTATCATGATCCCAATTCTACCTTACAAATCTGGCTAGACCAGAATGTGCACACTGGTTCAGATAAGAGCTGAAAAAACCGGCAATCCAGGACAGATAAACCTCTCAGGACCAATAATGAGAGTAGCAATACCAGGGGGAGAAGGGAGAAAGGGGAAGTGATGACGGTGATCTACATATAAGCCCCTCCCTAGGGGACAGACAACAGAAAAGTGGGTAAAGGGAGACATCAGACAGTGTAAGACATGAAAAAAATGTGTAAATTATCAAGTATTCATGAGGGAGTGAGAGTGGGAGAGGGTGGGGAAAAATAAGAAGCTGATACTAAGGCCTCATGTGGAAAGAAAATGTTTTGAGAATGATGATGGCAACAAATGTACAAATGTGCTTGACACAATGGATGGATGGATTGTGATAAGAGCTGTACGAGCCCCCAATAAAATGATTAAAAAAAAAATGAAACCGGGCTGAGCCCCAGTGGCGTAAGTGGTTGAGTGTGGGACTGCAGCCCGTGGGGTTGACAGTTCAAATCCAGCAGTGGCTCTCAGGAGCAGCACTGGGTGACGCCCACAACTCCCGGAGGCACTGATGCCCCCCAAAAACCAAAACCAAAAACAAAAAATGAAACCAAGCATTGATGACCCTACAGAGATAGCAAGCAGGATAACTTTTTTTTTTTTTGGGGGGGGGGCAGATAATAGTGGTGGATTGAGGGTGAGGGGGAGAGAATGTTAAAAAGCCCATTTAGAAAAAGAATGTTTGGAAACTGTGGTAGCAATTATACAATTCTCCTTGATGTGATTGAATGGAATGATATGACATATATTAAATAATAATATAATAATAATGAGAGACCCCAACACTGAACAAAATGAAACAAAACAAAGGGGGCTGAGCCCCGGTGGCGTAGTGGTTGTGCGCGGGACTCCGGCCCACTGGGACGGAGGTTCAATTCCAGCAGTGGGGCTGGGCCTCCTACTCCCACTGCCGGAGAGCAGTGATGCACCCCCCCACAAAAAAAAAAAAAAGAAAAGAAAAAGAAATAAAACAAAGGCTGGCTGCTGACAGAGTTGATCACATTATGTTAGGTCCTATCACGGAGTTGTGTTGAACCACATCAGGGGTAATTACTGCCAAACTACTGACAACCCTGGCTCAGCCAAGTCAGTACAAAACTTAAACTATCAAGGAGTGCATATGTTTAGTCATACTATGGCTCTTATTTCTTTAAAGCATGTACCTAATACTGGGATTGCTAGATCATACGGTAATTCTATTTCTAGCGTTTTAAGAAAACATCATACCATTTTCCATAGTCACTGTACTACAAGGACATATTTTGATGCTATCTATTAAAAAGGTTTATCTATCGATCTGAAATAAAATGGGAAGTTCAACTAGGTAGGGCTGACCAATTTCTAGAGTATGATGAATGAGGTCATGGATTTCGAAGTCCGTGGTTCGCTATTGAATGTGGCTCAACAGAGCCCACAAGAGCAAACGAAGGGGGAGGAAGAGAGAGTGGAGTGCACCCTGGCCCACCGAGCCTCGAGGACAATCCCTCCACTCAGAGCAGCCAAAGCACAAAGAGATGCATACGGTCAGCCCCAATCTGAAACATGGTGTCCTTTGCTGACCCAAGGCCCTACGGGGACAACACTGGAGACGTAGGGTCAGGAGTACACCCGGTCTGACTCCACCACACTCAGGCAAGTGCACAGCAGAGCCGCAGGAGGGGCAGAGCATGAAGTTCTCGAGGGAGTGCCAAGGATATACTTTGGGGTCAGGATGTGAAACCCCATCAGATTCAACAAGGGGACAGTCCTGGAGGTAAATGAACAGATCTTGAACTATTTAGAGCATTTCTTTTGTTATTATTATTATTTTTACTTATTTATATATTTTTCTGCACATTGGTTTTTTGTTGTCATCGTTTTTGTTGTTGTTGTTGCTTCCTCTTGTGATGTCTTTTTTTTTTTTGTACATATTATTATCTCTGCAAGTCTATCTGGATGGAGGAGAATAAAACAGGACTGATGGTTCCGGGGGACATAGGAGATGTGAGTGGGGTATTGTCCATCCCAGGAATAAGGGAACAACAACAAGTGATTCAAAATCGTAGGCAAGGTGGGTGTCAGAGGCCTGATCGGGATTGATCAAGAGTAATGTAACAGAGAGAAATTACTGGAACCCAAATGAAGACTGAGCATGATAGTGGGACAAGAGGAAAGTAAAAGGAAATAGAGGAAAGGACTGGGAGACAAAAGGCATTTACAGAGGTCTAAATATAGGCATGAACATAGAAAAATATATTTATATATGATGATGGGGAATATACTATGTGCAATATACTTATAGGGTCAATACTAAGGCAGCAGATGGACATTGGCCTCCACTCAAGTACTTCCTCAATGCAAGAACACTTTGTTCTATTAAATTGGCATTCCTTGATGCTCCTCTTCCCGACACAATCACTGAAAACAAATGTGTGCACAAGCAAAAGTGGTGAAGAAAGCTGATGGTGCCTGGCTATCAAATATAGTGTCTTGGGTCTTAAAGGCTTTCAAGTAAACAAGCAGCCATCTAGCTCAAAAACAATAAAGCTCACATGGAAGAAACACACCAGCCTGTGTCACCACAAATGGAATCAGCAGTCATCAAAGAACAAAAAGCGTATCCTTGCATGCCATCATCCTGACATGATGATCACTGAAGACAAAGGTGTACATAGCAAATGTGGTGAAGAAAGCTGATGGTGCTCAGCTATCAGAAGATAGTGTGTGGGGTCTTACAGGCTTGAAGGTAAACAAGTGGCCATCTAGTTCAGAAGCAACAAAGCCCACATAGAAGAAGCACACCAATCTGTGTGACTATGAGAAGTAAAAGGGCATCAGGCATCAAAGAACTAAAAATTATATCACTGTAAATGAGGAGAGTACAGATTGGGGATCTAAAGTCCATCTGCAGGGGAAGCGACATTCCCTTACAGAAAGATCACAGAGAGGAGACGAGTCAGTCAGGGTACAGTGTAGCAACGATGAAATATGCAACTTTCCTCTAGTTCTTTTTTTTCTTCTTCCTCTAGTCCTTAAATGCTTCCTCACTCCCACTACCATGATCTGAATTCTACCTTACAAATCTGGTTAGACCAGAGGATGTACACTGATACAGTTAGGAACCGGAAACATGGGCAATCCAGGATAGATGATCCCTTTAGGACCCTGGTGAGAGTGGTGACACTGGGAGGGTGGAGGGAAGATGGAGTAGAAGGGGGGAACCGATTACAAGGATCTACATATAGATCCCTGGGGTACGGAAAACAGGGAGGTGGACAAAGGGAGACATAGGACAGTGTACAATATGACAAAATAATAACGATTTATAAATTATCAAGGGTCCATGAGGGAGGGGCGAGAGGGGAAGGAGTGGAAAAAGGAGGAGTTGATACCAAGCGCTTGCTTAAGTAGAAAGAAAATGTTTTGAGAAGAATGAGGGCAACAAATGTACAAATGTGCTTTGCATACAACGGATGTCTGTATGGATTGTGATGAGTTGCATGAGTCCCCAATAAAATGATAAATAAATAAGTAAATCCAAATAAAATTGCAGGATTAAAAGCAAAACAAACAAATTAAAAAAAAGGTGGCTCGGGGCTGAGCCCCGGTGGCGTAGTGGTTGTATGCGGGACTGCAGCCCACTGGGATGGAGGTTCAATTCCGGCTCCCAGGAGCAAAGGTTACGCCTCCTATTCTCACCACCTGAGGGCAGTGATGCCTAAAAAAAAATAAAATATAATAAAAAAAAAAAGGTGGCTCAAGATGGCAGGACAGTAAGAAGGGCAACTCTGAAAGTTGTTCAGCTCAAGAGCTGGAGAGGTTTCAGGTTGTGAAGAGGCCTCTTTGTCATGCTAAGGAATGTAGACTGCACCTAAAGAAGGAGGAGAAGAAAGGGAAAAAGAACAAAAAAAGAGGAAACACCACTGCATGAGTACTGTTACAAAGTTGACCCTGGTGACTGAGAACTAGTTTGCAGAAGGGAAAAACAGAAGACAGCAATTTAAGCAATGAAATTGCGGTGGGGCTTAGGGACAAATGACTTTTTCAGAAATAACTTCCACTGATGGTAGGGTGTGAGACCAGGAGCGCGAGGGGGTCCCAGCTGGAGCCTGAGGGATTGGATTGGTGCAGTGGGTAAGTACTCCACCTCTAACCCAATGGTTCTCAACCTTCCTCAGGCCCCGACCCTTTCATGCAGTTCCTCATGCTGTGGTGACTCCCCCAAACATAAAACTATTTTCGTTGCTACTTCATAACTGTCACTTTGCTTCTGTTATGAATCAGGCGACCCCTGGGAGAGGGTCGTTTGATCCCCAAAGGGGTCGTGACCTACAGGTTGAGAACCACCGCAACCAAAAGGGTGGTGGTTTGGAGTGCCTCCTGCCCAGGGTACACAGAGCACGATCCGCTGGGAGATGGGACTGTGTGGAGCAACACCTCACAGGTTGTGGCTCATGGTGTAACTGTATTTGCATGGACTCCTCCCACCCACACTGTCCAGAAGATGTGTCACTGGACAAATTGGTAAGACGAGTGCAGATCCTCTTATACCCCAGGGGGATGATTGAAGGTTTTACATGACTGTCCTAAGGATTTTTATGCTCGTTTTTGTTTGTTTGTGTGTATTTTGTTTGCTAGTTTGTTTGTTGCTGTTGTTGCTGTAGCCGGTCTTATGGGGTTTTGACTCTGTCATAATATGAAGGCCACAGCAAACAAGAGTTATGCATTTCCCAGGGTTAAGCAGTTGGATTCTGGGGTCTCATGGGACTCTAGCCCCACTCCAAGAACAGTTCATTCTGATCACATGGCCCTGCTCGATCCTCACCTACATGAAATGATCACTGAAGACAAGGGGTGGTGAAGAAAGCAGACGGTGCCCGGCTATCAAGCGGAATAGTGTCTGGGGTCTTAAAGGTTTGTACTCAACAAGCAGTGTCTGAGCGAGGAGTCAACTCAGTCCACGTGGAAGACGCACATCAGCTTGTGTGATCCAAAGATGGCAATATCGAAATCCAAATACGATGAAGGGAAAGCTGTCAGAGGAACACACCCAATTTGTGGAAGGCCCTGGAGGACAGTGGGAACCCCAAACCCATCTGCAGAGTATCTAGTCAGATTCAGCCTCTGGCAGAGCCCCTCTGGCCACAGGCAAAGCTTTAGAACAGTCTCACGGTCAAACACAGATCATTGTAATCCTGATCATGCTGGATCAAACTGGATACTTAGTCCACCTCCCGCTAGACCAGTGGTTCTCAACCTTCCTAATACCAAGACCCTTAAATACAGTTCCTCAAGTTGTGGTGACCCCCCACGCCCTGCCGCCCGCCCCACCATAAAGTTATTTTCTTTGCTACTTCATAACTGTCATTTTGCTACTGTTATGAATCAGGCGACCCCTATGAAAGGGTCGTTCGACTCCCAAAGGGGTTGTGAACCACAGGTTGACAATCGCTGTTCCAGACTCAACCTGAATTTTCTCTAGGTGCAAGATCTCCTTCTTATTCCACGACAAAAACTCCCCCCCTCCCAGCTTGTAAAATATTGACGGTGGTCCTTTTTCTTACTCCTTGTCCTTTTATCTTTATATTACTATTGTTTTATCCTGACCACTTCATTTTGGGTTCTTTCTTGTTTCTGTCGGGTTTACCAGTCTGGGAAGCACAGGAGTGGATGCATACGGATAATAACAGACACAAAGGTATGTAGGGAAGGGCAGGGCAGGGAGGGGAGGAAGGAGAGGGTTCCAGGAGTAAACAATGAAGGTGGGAGGGGAGTAAACCTTACCACTAAGGTGATTACACAACTCATTTTAAAGGCGATTTGATCACGAGGTAAAAATGTTCTGAACTGGATTGTGGTAATGACTTTAGAATTCTTCTTGCTATGACTGAGCTATTTAATTGTATGATATGTGACTTAAGTGCCCAGCAAAGTGTTAAAAAGTGATCTACCCCACCCCTGGCCCCTCACAGAAAGACTACGTGGAGAACAGTGCCAGAGACCACAAGGCAAGGAGTGTGGACGGTGACTTTCGCTTGTTTCCTAGCCACCTTTTAAATATTTAGGGGGTGTTGGGCCGGGAGCCGCACGATCGGCAATTTTAAACGGCCAAGCGGTACCTCGGAAGAAAGTCAGGGTTTTCTGGTGCAGCGCACGGGGGCAGTTTGGGAAGCCCACGGGGCCGCTGTGAGTCGGCATGGACTTGGCGGCAGGCAGTGCGGTGAGGATTTTCAGAGCCGGGCGTGCTGAGCCCTTCTAAACCGGTGACTGTGGGAGAGGCGTGCCAGATGGGCAGCGCACCCCACGGGGACGCGACGCTCCCAGCCCTCTCGAAGGATGCCCTCGTCCTGGGACCGAGGCGCGGGGCTCCCACGGAAGGGGAGCGAAGCGGCCCGAAGGTTGGATTACTAGGTGCTGCTGACAAAAACCGCCTTACTGGCAGAGGCACGGATGTGGCGGCGCGGGGGACAGACCGGGCTCCAGCCAGCCGGCCGGCCTCCCACCGCAACGCCGAAAGGAGCGCGAAGCCGGCAGGCAGGCCCCGCCCCCTTCCTTCCGCCGCTTCGCCCTGGCGCGAGGCGCGGGGCAGGGCCGGAAGGGCAGGGCCGGGCGGGACGCGGGGCGGGGCGGGCGCCTCTGACCACGCCCCCTCCCGTTGCCGGCGGGGCGGGGCGGGGCGGGGCGGGGCGGTGTCTTTGGAGCTCGCCGCCCGCGCCCTCTGCAGACTCCCCAGCCGCCGCCGCCGCCCGCTCGCACCTCCAAAGGCTCACCGCTCCTTCGGCAGGGACCCGGACTCGGCCGCCATGTCCGCCGCGGACGAAGTCGACGGGCTGGGCGTGGCCCGGCCGCACTACGGCTGTGAGTGCGGGGCTCCGCGGCCCCCCGGCTCGGAGGCGCCGTTTGCTCGGGGGCTCGGTCGGGAGGGTGGGGCCGGCGGCTGAGGGCCGCGCGGACCCGGAAGAGCCGGCCCCGCGGGGCTGCGAGCAGAAGGCACGGAGGGAGCGGGCTCCGGGGCGCGGCGGTGGCGGGCCGGACCGGACCCGGGGGGCCTCCTCTCTGCACCGCCCCCGGCTCTTCAGCCGGAGGGACCCCACCCATCCCGCCGCGCCCCAGCGCGGCCGAGATTGGGGGAGCCGGCCTCGGGTGAGGTGGCAGCAGGACGGGCAGGGCGTGTCCCGCGCCCGGGACCCGGGGGCTCCGCGCGGGCCTCGTGGGAAGGCGCTGCCCACTGGACGCCTTCACCCAGAGCGGCCAGGTGGCCCCGGGGGACCGATCTGCCGGGCCCCGGGCCAACTGTGAGCAGCGGCCTTGGACAAGTCACTTCAGCTTTTTTCGGGTTCAGTTCCCCGGTCTGGATTTCAAAAGTAAAATGTAAAAGAAACGCGAAACAACCCTCCGACTTCCTTCTTTTCGGAACCACCCTTTTGTGTGTGTCTGCCTCAGAGTCAGCACCGAACTGGAGCCGGGCTTGTTAGTTAGCCCTGGCCAAAGGAGGGGGGCCTTGGGGCTTCCTTGAGCGGCTCGTTTTAATGGTAGATCTGGGGGTGCTGCTGTGTTTGAAGGGCCAGCTCACTCGCCGTCGTCTGTTATGTGTGCGGGATTGTGCTACGTTAATTACAACACAGACTCTGAAGATGAGTAAGACCGGGCCCTGCCTTCAAGAGCTTTTACTCACAGAGACAGGTGTACCACCTCATAATAGTCAGTGTAATAAAGATAAGACGTGTGAGCGGACCGGGCATAAAGGGACCTGTGTGAGAAGAGGGACTTGGGGGTGGGGGGGAGGCGGGAGATGACAAGAACACAGATCGTGGCATTTGAACAGAGCCTCGAAGTAAGAGGAGGCTTCCCAAAGCTCATGGGGAAATTCCATTTTTTTTTTTTTTTCAATTTCCCCATGAACTTTCTGAAGCCTCCTGAGAAACGATACCCTGACCAGGTGGGGTGGGGCAGGAGACAAGCCATGAGAGATGACATTGGAGGAAGGCCACTGTGCTGGTTGAGGATGGTGTGGAGGGAGGAAGGGCGGGCAGATCGCTTTCCAAAATTAGTTGAGGCCAGATGGAGAAAGGCCTTAAATACCAAGCCAAACCCCCGCAAAGCCAGATCCACCCCTGGGATCAGTGACGACTCCTAGAGACCCTTTGGGAGAGAGTAGAACTGGCCCTTCAGGTTTCTTAGACTGTAAATCTTTATGAGTGCACACCGCCTCATTCTTATCCTCAGTGGCTGGGGCGTTTGAACAGCTGATAATGCAGTGCCATGCTTAACCCGCTCTAACACTCAGCTTCCTTGAATGTCATGTCAAGGAGTTGGGAATAGATTCTGCATCTGGGGGGTGCCCATTCAGGAGGTAGAATGCTTCAAGGTTAAGCTCAAGGTAGACTTTGAAGGGCAGAAGGTCTGGGTGTGAATTCAGGCCACTTCCACTTAATAGCCATGAGCCAGCTCTTTCCTGATCTGTGAAGTAGGTGTGAAGGCTTAGTGCTCCGTAGCTAGCACTGACTTTGGTTATTAATGAAGCAGAGAACATGATCACATCATTTAGAAAGGCAGATCTGTATCTATCTAGCAGACAGATGAGGACAAATTTGGGCCCAACTCTCAAGGACCAGTGTTTTCCAAGGTCACACTAGCTTTTAGTTCATGTCATATTCTGGGGAAATTTATCATAATCTGGGGAAAGCCGCACACGCACAGGCTCCTCTGACCCTCCAGGTGACTAACAGGAATTTGATGTGGTGGCATTCTTTTCTCTCTCCGGAAAGCCACAGATCCCTGGATTCACATTCTTTCTCTCATGTTTTAGCTGTCCTGGATAATGAGAGGCTTACTGCAGAGGAGATGGATGAGCGGAGACGCCAGAATGTGGCTTATGAGTACCTTTGTCATTTGGAAGAAGCAAAGAGGTAAGGATTCCCTGGCTGGAGAGAGGATCGGGAGAGGGGAGCTGATCTGGTGTGAATACACATACAGACAGTGATCTCTTCCAGACTTGTGGGAGGCTCTGTGCTGTAGGTGTGACAGCGAGAGACTGGAAGTTGAAATAAGTATGAATCGAATTTATTAAAAGGAGCAAGTAGTTTTTTTTTGTTTGTTTGCTTTTGGGGGGGGCACCACTGGGGAGCAAGTAGTTTTGATGGTAGTTTATCATAAAACATTTGATGGAGATATATGTCTGTAGGAACGTTTCCTGATTTATGATATTGTTTTATGATTATGGTACATGTCTTTTTGTTTATTGTATTTAAATATTTTACTGGGAGCTCTTACAACGATCCATACCTCACTTTTATCAAGTGTATGTGTACGTATGTTGTCATCATTTTCTAAACATTTTCTATTGAGCCTTTGGTATTAAGTCATTTTCCTCCCTCTTCCTCCCCTTGGGACCCCCTTGAGAAATGATAACTTTTTATTATTTTCATAATGGTACATGTTTTGGATACTTAGCAGCTCTGAGGTAGAAATAGCATTTTTAGAGTTTGAAGCCCTTGGCTTTAATGTATCATTAATTGTCCAATGGTTTTGATGTATACAGGATGGGGTAAGAGAGTTTCAAAAGGTTCAGGGAAAAATGCCATGATTTTTTAGTTCCCTTGAATTTTGAAGCCCCCTTGTATATGAATTGGCTCCCCTCTCCCCATGGCGTGAGGCATGAGTATGTGTTTTTGGAAGCATAGAAGGATAGATGCTGTAAATATAAGTTCATTTGCTAACAGGAAAAACAAAAATAAGCCCAAAGCAGCATCCTCTGCTTTTTTAAATTTTTTTATTAAATGACTTTATAGCTGGCATTTCCAGATGCTTGTGGATCTCATGGTCTTATTTTTTTAGCGTGTTATGCTTCATTGTCAGTGACCCATTTCTTTTTTTCTTGTGTTTGTGTTCTTTGCAAAGTTCCCCTGGGTAGAGAAATGTAACTGTCGTGAGTAGACCCCTCCTCACAGTGAGCCTGTGGCTTTCCGAGACTGTCAATCTTAATGAGAGAAGAATGTCTCATCATTAGCATGTGGAGTGGCAGGCATCTTCAAATTGCTGACCTGGCAGTTCGTTAGCATCCCACGATGTGATCCAGAGAAATGTACTTACAGATTATATAGTCTGTCACTCACAGGTGAGTCAGAAAGGGCAAGGTAAGGATAAAGATGAGTGTTCATAATCAACATTATTGAAAAATCAAGTATATTTCAAATGGAATTAGTAAACAGGTTTCTTTTAATTGTGAAGACTTTAAGATACTATAGAAGTCCAGAGACTAACACAACAGATACCTATATATCCACTGCCCAGAGCTCACAAATGTTAACGCTCCACATCTTCCCCACTTTTTAGGGGGAAGTGCTGTTTTATTGTTTTTGAAAAAAATTGTGGTAAAAATATACCTCATAAAGGCTTGCCATTTTGATGTTTTTTGTACACGTGGGTTCTGTGACATTACATCATCCTCTTGTGCAACTCCACCACTGTCAGTTTCTAAATTTTTCCAGTTACCTTTAGCAGAAACTCAGTAGCCCCTGGATAAAGACCTCCCTTCTCCCCCTGATCATCTCTACTCGTAACCTGTGGTCTCAGACTGTCACTGAATTCCAGATAGTTCCTCTGAGGGGAGCCGAATAATGTTTGTCCTTTTCTTGTTGGCTTATTTGACGTAGCGTACTATTTTCTGGTTTTTCCATGTCATTGCATGTAGCAGGGTTTGATTTTTTTCTGTGACTGAGGCTGGGTATATGGACCACAGTTGTTTATCTTCTTAAGACTTGGAGTTTTGTTCTTTACCTTTTTGCTTATTTGAACAGTGTTGCAGTGAACTCTGATGTCTAATGTTCGGTGCACATCCTTTAAGAGTGGAACTGCAGCGCCACGTGGTAATGCTACATCTTAACTTTGTGAGGAACTGTCTAACTTTTCCAGAGCGGATGACTTCTTTTGCATTCTGCTAGCAATGGATAAGGTTCCAGTCCCTGCACACTATTGCTTCCATTTGTTTATCTGTTGGTTTGATCGTAGCCACCTGAAAAGCAAGCCCACTGCCATTGAGTCTGTTCTGACCCATGGTGACCCTCCACAGAGTCACTGAGACTGTGACTCTTTAACGTCCACTTTCTCCCACAGACTGCGGGTGGGTTTGACCTGCTGACTCTGGGATTAGCAGCCCAGTGCCTAACCCACAGTGCCACCAGGACTCCTTTATCCCTGTCCTGTGGCTTTGATTTGCCCTTCCTTCGTGACTGATGCTGTCGAGCACCTGTCCGTGCGTTTGTGGGCATGTGTCTCCGTAGACATCGGGGGGCACAGGAGCCCTGGTGGTGTGCTCTGCATGACGAATTGGATTGCGCTCTGTGTGGCCAGCAGTTGGAACTCCACCTGCAGCTCCGGGGGAGAAAAACTGGGCTTCCTACTCCATAAGGCAGAGGTCCTCGAACGAAGGCCCACGGCCACATGGCCTGCTGAGGCCGCTGAGGACATTTATCCGGCCCGCCGGCTGTTTCTGCCGCACTGCCTGTCCTGCTTAGCATCCTGGGCCTGCAGTGAATTTGTTCATAGTTTTTTTTAATTTTTAAACTATAGTCCGGCCCTCCAGCGGTCTGAGGGACAGTGAACTGGCCCCTGTTTTAAAAGTTTGAGGACCCCTGCCATAAACAGTTACAGCCTCGGAAACCCACAGGGGGTCGCTCTGCGTCAGCATCCACTGGATGCGAGGTGGTTGTGTGTCTTTTGTTTTTAGAGAGAGAGAAAGAGAGAGATGTTGGTGAAATGTCTGCTCGGAAACGTCGCCCTTTTTATTATTTTTAATTGTGTTCTTGTAATTATGTTACTATGTCTCAATTTCTTTTCTTTGACCTCTTTTATATTAAGATGTTGAGCACCTGGAACTTCTGTTGTAACCAAATTATTGGTGAGAGCAGTTCATTAATTATTGGTGGTTGTCCTTATCACCAGTGTCTTCACGTTGTGTACAACCTACTAATTAAGTAAACCATAAAATCTGTTCTGCTTTTGCTTTGAAAAAAAAGAAAGAAAATGTCTACAGCAAGACTTTCCAGTTTCCAGACGTTAGCGACGACTTTAGTTGCATTCCTCACCCGGTGTCTACCTGCTCCTGATGTCTGCTGTCCTGCTTTTCTTCCCTTGCTTCAAGTCTCTGCTCCCCCACCCCCACCTCCTCGTTTTTAAAACAATTTCAAAACAATTTCTTTTTTTCTTTTTTTTTGGCATCACTGCTCTCCGGTGGTGGGAGTAGGAGGCCCAGCCCCACTGCTGGAATTGAACCTCCGTCCCAGTGGGCCGCAGTCCCGTGCACAACCACTACGCCACCGGGGCTCAGCCCTAAAACAATTTCTTCAACCTCATTTATGCTTTAAAATAGCTGTTGACCACTTTTGTCTTATATAGATAGTTTTAAAGATAGATAATTCTTTTTTTTTTTTTTGGGGGGGGGGCATCACTGCTCTCCGGTGGTGGGAGTAGGAGGCCCAGCCCCACTGCTGGAATTGAACCTCCGTCCCAGTGGGCCGCAGTCCCGCGCACAACCACTACGCCACCGGGGCTCAGCCCCTTTTTTTTTTTTTTTTTTTTAAATAATTCTTGTCTTATGTAGATAATTCAAAATAAAATGAAATTTCATGCCACAGTGAAAAACCCTCAAGATTCATGGCTGACCGCCTTTATTCTTTGGGCTAGCCTATTAATTCATTTCAAGGTGTTGTCGGGGTGGTTTCAATTCATGGTTTGAAGGGCAACTCAAGGTCGCAGCCTCAGGCCTTGAGGCTCCATCTTAGCTGCTCAGGTAATTGAATTCTTTTAAGAATGTGATTTTTGTTGTTGTTGTTGTTCCATGTTTCCCCTCCTTCTCAGGATTCCCCTGTTGTGTACCCTATCATAACGTTCAGTCCTGCACGTACAGATGATGCATTTCTGGTCTCTGGGAGGAGGGAGATGTTTTAAATATCGGTGGAGTACAGTTTATTTTGTCTTTGCGGTTCATGCTTTTGGTGTCATATCTAAGAATCCAAAATCTGACCCTGGAGCATTATCCCTGTGTGCCTTTTAGGGTTTTCGTTCTTGCATTTAGGTTGTTGATTCAGTTTCTTAACTTTCACATAGGGCAGTCTCCTTCTTTTACTGGGGGAAATGCACTCGACCCAGCACCATTTATAAAAGAGACTAGTCTTTCTCTATTGAATAGATTTAGCACCGTTGTTGAAAATCAATTGGCCATAGATGTTTTCCCTTTCCTTGAGAAAGAAATCAGTTTAACCACGCAGTTGGAGTCCCTTTTTGTACCCCCTTCCTGATCCTATTCTTCTCTTACTACTACCACTTTTGGGGTATGTTTTCTTGAAACCAGGCTTTTTTGAGATTAAGGCCTTCTTTGGAGACTCAGGTTGGGGAGGGGGTGGGAGGGTGGGGGGTGAATGGGACAAGTGAATAATGGCTTTGGTAGGGAGATTGATTGTTATCCCAAATGAATGTTAGGCATTATTATTAAAAGAGGGACAAAGTTTGTAAGGGCCTCACAAAATTCCCAAACCCTTTTTGTCTCTTGAATGTGGAACATCTGGTTCAAGGTTGAATTCCAGAACCTTGGAAAGGTCCAAGAATTTAAAAACTATAGTTGGCTCTGTGAGCTTTTGTGTGCTCTGTGGAGGAGCCCAAGTGAGGGGAGAGCTGCAGCACCTTCTTCCCCTATATCCAAAGTAGTCTTGCTTTGGTTTTAATGTCGAGTTTCCACAGCGAGATTCCATTTTTAGAGTGTCTTGGCTAACAACCCCCCTTCCTTTCCGTGCCATCACTAATCAGATTCAAATGCCTCATTTTAATGAGGACACTTAAGACCTGCCATATTTATGTATTTGCTTATTTAGGTCTATTTGTGGTTTTCTTCATTGACAACCAAAATAAAATGAAATCCTGTGTTACTGAATCAATTACAACCCATAGTGACCAGGCACGACAGAATAGAACTGTCTCATACGGGTTCAAAGAACTATAAATCTTTACAGAAGCCAACTGCCACATTTTCCTTCCATGGAGCAGCTGGCTGGTTTGAACTGTCCACCTTTCAATTAATAGTCAAGCACTTTAACCACTGAGCTACCAGAGATCCTCGCTGAAGAACAAACCCTCAAAATACAAGCCCTCTGTACTACCAGGGCAGCTGAAGAATAGGAGTAGTTGCCATTATTCTATACTGTGGTTCTTAACCAGGTATGATTAGAACCACCTTGAGAACTTAAAGCGAGAGGTGAGAAAATGGCTAACTGAGCCTCATTACACAGATTCTGATTCTGTAGGGCCATGCTCAATGGTGTAGCCATCTGTTTTCTTAACTAACGCCCTGGTGTGGCTGTGTCTGAGCTTCAAGGTCCCTGGTTCAAACCCACTAGTCGCTCTACAGAAACAAAGTGAGGCTGTCTGCTTCCATAAAGATTCACCGTCTCAGGTCCCTAAGGAATAGTTCTAGTCTATCCTGGAGGGTCCTTATGAGTTGGGCTTGACTCAGCTTTTTGTTTTGTTTTGTTTTGTTTTGTTTTGGTTATCAGCTCTGATGCTTGGCCGCTTTTGAGAAAGAGCATTTGAAACATTCACGTACTTGATCTCCTGTTAGAACTCTGCCTTAAGCTGGGATCTAATAGCCCAACTAAAAGGGTGCTTTTCATCACATTTCTTTCAGAATTGCCGCACTGGGAAAGCTTTCCTTCATGTCTCCTCTAGAATATGTTCTACTTTGCCCAGTATGGAAAAATAGTCCAGCTCCTTAAAAAAAAAAAATCAGGCGGGGCTGGGGATGGTGTGTGTGTGTGTATACACGACCCCCTGGGGTTTTTTACATTTTTTTATTTTTTATTTTTTTTTACGGCATCACTGCCCTGGTGGTGGGAGTAGGAGGCCCATATGGAGCTGGAATTGAACCTCCATCCCAGTGGGCCGCAGTCCCGCGCACAACCACTATGCCACCGGGGCTCAGCCTCCCCCTGGGTTTTTAAATGGAGTAGTGCTTTTTCGTACCTTGGAAATGACTGACACATTTGTGATTAGCCCTTATTTTTTATGCTTTGGGCTATGAGGGTGAGAGCACCATCGTGGTATGTTGTCACGGTAACCTCCCAGGCATCGTGAAAATGTGCCTGGTTGTTTTTTTGAAGGAAGTCAGTTAAGACATGGATGCAGTGGGATTTGCTCGCTCGTTCGCTCATTTACAGCTTTGAGTAAGATATCAAGTCTTGGAAGTGAAGCCTAGGAAATGACATGCCAGGAAAGAGGGCTGGGATTCCTGCCAGCTGTTGACTGTGGCCGTGGGCACCTTTCAATCACGTTGAAGCTGCGCCTCAGACACCTGTACGGCTCCCATCTCCCATCGCCGGCTCCGGTTCCGCGCCCAGCTTGGCTCCTGCCCTGGATAGTTGAGCTGTGCCTTGGGTGCTCCTCACCTCACCTCACCTCACCTCACCTCACCTCCCCAACGTCCCGTTGATTCTGGCTCATGGTGACCTTACAGGACAGGGTAGAACGATCCCTGTCGTTTTGTGTTTCTGAGATGGTCAATCTTTATAGTGTTAGACAGCCTCATCCTGTAGAACTGCTGGCCGTTTGCTTTGCAGCCCAGCGCACTATCCCACCAGAGCTTCATGGGGACTCTTCGGGCTTCTCTTTCCCCTCCAGCCCCAGGCCCAGCTCACCTGGATGAGTTGACCCAGGGCTGTTTCCTTCATAACCCTGCCCCTCCCCATTTGGAGGAGCCCCAAGCTCTGAAATTTACCCCAGTTGCAAGGCCAGGAGGAGAGATCAGAGAGATCCAAGGGAGACAAGGTTCCCTCTCCAGTTCTATTTATAATACACTCCTCCTCCCACGAATAGCTCCACCTTGCAGTACAGTGGCCCCATTGTATCCTGGGGCACTCTGCTTTCTCCCATACCTGTAAGAGAGCTCTTTCTGGGGAAAAGTGAGGCGCGTGTGTGGCAAGAGGAAGGGAGAAGCTTGTGAGGAGAGTGAAGTCTGAATGGGTGGGAACCCTGAGTGGAAGGAGCAGAGTGTGCCTGAGTGCGGAGAGACAGTGTGTTTTGAGTGAGTGTGGGTTGGTGCTTCTTCCAAAAGGTGAAGTGGGAAAATCCAAGGTGATTGCACAAAAGTGTACATGGGCATCACTGGGCAGTGAGCACATACAGAGTCTGTTTTTCTTCATTGTGTGATGCACCACTTCAATATGATAATTTAGTAAATGTTCATATGAAATATTAAGGATTCAAAGTTTTTTTTTTTTTGTTTTTTTTTGCTAACGACTACATGATAGATCAGAGGCTTTGGAAAGCGAGAGAGAGAGAGAGAGAGAGAGAGAGCTTTTAAAAGAACATTGGTTACACTCAGGGTGTATTTGTATTTATCTGTTTGCCTGTTTTGCTTGAGCATAATAGAAACAGTTATTGGATAGTAGAAATGAATGTCATCTTTCTTTACTCAATTGAAAGGGATGATGAGATTTAAGTAAATGCAGTATGGTAAGTGATCGGGTCTTAGAAGGCAGTGGGGATACAGATCAGAAGTTGGTTCACGTGCACAGTACCAAGAATGGAATTTATCAGGCAAGACAGAAACACTGTGAGTAGTAGTGGAAATGGTGGCATATGGATTAGGCGTTGGACTGTTAACTGCAAGGTCAGTGGTTCAAATTCACTAGCTGCTCTGAGGAAGAGAAATACTGTCTGCCCCTGTAAAAATGTACAGGCTCAGAAACCCTACATCAGGTTCTTATGACTTGGGATAGACTTGGTGGTGGTAGGCTTTATGTTGTTTTAGTAGAAATGGATGAAAACAGGGGTTGAAGGCTTCCTGATGTGCACGTTTGGTTACCTTTCTTCTGCTTAGGGCCTTACTCCGGCTCGAGGGGCAGTGACCTCGGATCCCTTGCTGAAGGGTGAAGATTGTGGCTGGTTGGAGAGTGAAATTCGATGGTGTTAACAGGAGCTTGGACTTGAATGGAGGCTCATCGCCTTCTGTAATTTAGGGGACCTGATATTTTCTTGGCAAGAAATCAGTGCTTGAGACCAACTGTTTTGTGCATACATCTTTATTGGTAGCATGGAATATTACTGTGGACACTTCACATCTCCTGTGTAAGTTCCAGTGACGTTTATCCAGTTTGGCATACTATGATGAACCTATAAACAGAACTCAAGACATCTGAGATGTAAGAAAAGAAAATGGATACGTAAATGGGTTGATTCAGTAAGTTAGCTGTACTTGTCTATAGATGACGAGGGAAAAGAAAAGCCCATCAGTTTGCTTCTAGAATACTTAGATTAAGGAGTATCACTTAAAAAGGTTGGGGGTGGGGTGGTGGCGGTGGTGGTGTTATTTTCAGAAGGTCGTCTGAAGTTCCTGTTAGAGATGAGAAAATGAGCTTAACTAACTCCACGATGCCCCTAAATGTGTGAAGTGAAGGGCTCACAGCACAGAGCTACTTAGAAACCAGACATATTTGTATAATGATAACTCTCCAATGCAAGCTTGGCATGGGATTTATCCTTAATCTCTTGTATAATGGTGACAAGGAGGGAAGTCAGTCACTCTCTTTCCTGAACCGTGGAACCGCCATTGACAGTTCAGCTGGACTCCCTTTAAGCAGTAGGTTACTTTTGAAAGTATTTAAATGGCTGCCACTGAGTGCTCTTTTGCATAGCAACAATGTTACAAGTGGGAAGATTAGGATCCAGCTCTTTGCCAAAACCCTTCACCCTGCAATACACATAAAGCAGAACCTATGACTAAGAACTCTGGAGGGAAAGCTTGTGGCAAACACATTAGGTCATCTGTAACCGAGGCTGTAGCTATCGTTGTTAGAGTTCTGCGAGAAATCATATGACTCTGTGTTCTCATAATGCTTATAATTAGCAAGACAAATTTAATAATTCTAAATAACATACCTTTGAAGAGCTTGCTTACTGAGCTGGCTTGGTGAAGTAAAAAGAGTGAGGACTTTCGGTTTTGGCAGGTGTGAGTTCTGATTCTGGTTTTGCCAGTTGTCTAACTTCAGGGAGTGAACCAAAATTTGCACATTGCAGAACGAGGATACCATGTATCTTACAAAGTTGCCTAGAGTGATGCGTGCCTGAGCACAGTGTAAAATACAGTAGGCACTAAATTGTAATTTTATATCCTGGACCTGCGGCCAAAACAATTTTAATGGGAAGGACATGAGGTGTTGACAGATCAACTTTTCTGGGCACTTTGAAAGTTCTCAAGCATAGTAGTCTTAATTTTTTCACTTCAGACTGTCCCTCTTTTCTGAAAGGAAATACCAGAAATCAGAGGATACCTTTAGAGAGTGGACGAGGGGTGGAGTGTATAAAACGACTTCGTTTTACTTAATGATCTTCTATATAGTCAAAATGGTGGGTTTTTTTTGCTATGATCATGACATATAAAAAGAATGAAAAAGCTATATACAAGAATAATTTTTAGAAAGGTGTTATCACAAATGATCAGATTTTAAAATTGCTTTATGTCTCCTTAATTACCATTTTCTTTATCGACTGGGATTTATTACATATAACATATCATTGCATATTTCAGTCACATCAAGTAGAATTGTACAATTGCTACCACAATCAGTTTCCAACCATTCTTTTTTCTATATGGAATTCTTGATTAATTACCATTTCCATTGGCTGCATAGCGTTCATAATTTATGTTTGTTCTAGCTTAAAGTTACATTATTTTGATTGATATTAAACAGTATCCCATATGATTGTTTACCAGTTTTATTTTCTTATTGCCTTAGGTAAATTGTCTTTTGATGCCTTTAAGGTTCATGTCCCTAACTTTTTTTGGTGGGGGGGGGCAATCACTGCTCTCCGGCGGTGGGAGTAGGAGGCCCAGCCCCACTGCTGGAATTGAACCTCCGTCCCAGTGGGCCACAGTCCTGGGCACAACCACCACGCCACCGGAGCTCAGCCCCCTAACTTTTTTTTTCTTTTTTTTTTCACGTCCCTAACTTTCATGAGCTCTTGTATGAAAAGTTTAACTTTGTCATATTAGCTATAAATACCTTTCCTTGATTTTATAAAATGCCAAAACTCCATATTTTTGTGCAAATATATACAGCAAGACCTACTCCCATTACATCCTCTAGACATGATTAGTGACATTGGTTATGTTCTTTACATGTGTCAACATTTCCCTTATTTCTGTCCTAGTGGTTTCCCTTCTAGTACTTAAACTGCTTGCCGCCCCAGCCTCTTCATTGATGCTTTAAAATGCTGTTGATCTTTTCATCTTACACAGGTCATTACACAAAGCATCAACAAAACCACAGCATGCATGGGTGACAATCTTTATTCTTTGGGCAAAGCTATCATTTAAAGGTGACTTCAGAGTTTAAAGAGCAACAAGCAAGGGCCTAATCTCAGGGACTCCTCTAGTTAATTTTTCATCGTTCAAAAATTTAAATTTTCAATGGAGTTTCATGTCAGATTCCTTTGATCAGTTCTGTTGTCAACTTGGTTTAATTTAATAGAGTTTCTGAAGTTTTGTAAATCTTTATGGAACCAGTCAGCCTCAACTTTCTTCTGTAGAGCAGGTGGTGGGTTTGAACCAAAGACCTGTGGTTCAGCAGATAGCAGTTAAACACTAACCTGAGAGTGTCACTGAACCTCCGTGTTTAATTTCACCGAAGCTTTGCGATAATTTCCTGTGATATTTTTGGTGGGAGGAGTGTTTTGTTTTGTTTTGTTTTAGGAGTCCTGGTGGCATAGTGACTACACAATAGGCTGCTCACCCCAAGGTTAGTGGTTTGAAATCACCAATTGCTCAATGGGAGAAAAATAAGGCTTTTTACTCCTATGATGAGTTATAGTCTTGGAAACCCATGTGGAACGTTCTGCCCTGTTCGGTAGGGTCGTTATCAATCCACATAGATGCCATAGCAGTAAGCTAGTTTATTTTTTTTAAGTCTTAATTTTATGGTGTTTCTAAGTTGTTTTAAATTATTTTAAAATAATTATTTTTTCAACTATAAGCAATTGATGTCTGCTCTGTCAAATATGAAGGGGCTTCAGAAAGTTCAGGGAAAATTCCATTATTTTTAAATTTCACGTTTCCATGAATTTTTTGAAGCCCCTCTTGTATTTGATTACAGTTTTATTTTTGGACTTAGTATTCTGGTGTGAACAAAGCAAAATTTAGTACCATCAAGTTAATATCAACTCATTGTGACCCCAATAAGATGGGAATATATATACATACATACGTATGTATGTGTATATATATATACACACATACACAGTCTGCTTTTATGACTGTTCATTTTTGTTATACAAGGAGACTTTTAAAAAGTTCATTGAAAAATGAATTTTCCCACCAGTTTTTTAAAAGCCTTCTTAAATTAAATTTGCAGTCTAGATACATATCTCACATATGTCTTCTGTTTCACTGACTTTTCTGTAGTCCTATTTTTTTTTAACCTTGATTCTATTCATGAAGTTACCTGGTCATATAGCAGTTTTAACTTGGATGACTGAACCCATTTTCCTTCTCTACTCTTGTTATTAAAGAGTCTGTTGGTCCACGTTGACTAGAGAAACGAATTCATAGGCACTCGTGTATAAGAAAGAGCTTTATATAAAAGAACAGTTGTATATTGAGAAAACATCCCAGCCCAGTCCAGATCAAATCCTTAAGTCTGATATATCCAGTACTGTTCTATAAATTTCTCTTTAGACTCATGCAGCACATGCAGTGATGCCAAAAGCAGGAAGATCATAGGCCAGTGGATAGAAGAAGGTCTTGTGGATCCAGGGGCAGTGGAAGCATCTCAGTGCTGGCATGAGTTTCCATGTATCTCCTCTAGCTCTTTGACAGCCTCAACAGCAGGAAAGGGATGGTAGAGAGACGGGGTCTGGCCTCCAGTGAGCTATTTATCTCTGTCGCGCCTCCAAGTGAGGTCCTCAAGCTGCAACCTAATTGACAGGCTAGATTCCACTCCTTTGCCCAAGCTGACAGGAAATTATGTAACTGAAGAGAGGATCTCTGTTTTATTCATAAAGAGTAGTGTGGCACATAAAGAAGCTTTTATGCTGGAGAAAAAGAGCTGATAGTCAAATTCAGAGTTGAATTAAATAGGTTACCAGAATAGTCATTCTCCTCAAATCAGTAAGTCTCGGAGGGAATGTGACCATGGAAACCCATATGAACTAGTAAACTGAGTCTGTGGATATCAAAGTGGACCATTAATTTGAACCAATTTGGCCACACACACACACACACACACACACACACACAAATGCACACACATGCAAACGCACACACATGCCATTTTAGCACAATAATTATGTTTATATATAATTCCCCACTGACAATACATTTGAGGGCTGATTTTGACATTTTTTGGAAACTTTATTTTCTGAAGTTTTGTGTGGTGGCTCGTTTTTCATATAATTCCTTTAGTTCCACCTCCTGGTTTTCTCTCTCACTGTCTCTGAGCCAATTCTGACTCAAGGGGACCTGATATAAGTGGATAGAACAGCCTTTGTGAGTTTTTGAGACTGTGACGCTTTACTGGCATAGAAAACTTCTTTCACCTGTTGGAGGCAGTACCTCAGTTCAACATTCTAAAGCCATGTGGCCCCTCCTGCTTGTTTCAGTTGGGCTATTAAATAGTAAACCCTCTGACAGAAAGCAATGGTGTAAGAAAGTGCTGCTAGACAAACTGAGATTCTCCGGAAGTGATTCATAGGACCAGGGCTGTTTGTTTAAGTTGGGCCTTGGTTGCCTAGAGACCATATCTGTGAGCAAGCCTCTTGAAGTTCCAGTTGAATGGAGAGCACCCATGGCACACCTGATCAAATCAGGGCTCTCCTGTTGCCTTTTCTTCTGGAAGGACTCTTAGTCATCTGATTGATCCCAGTTAGTTTGACAGGAATAAAAACTCTTAAACATATTAATGAAAAATTTGGCTAAGAGTTTATTTTGAAGAGGAAGTGTACTTGCTTAAGTTTGCATGTTTTAGACTTTTTTCCCTTTAATTGTTCATTAGAAAGCTTGTTATATTTCTTTTTCTTTTTTCTGTCCCGCCCCTGTTATTTTTCAATTAAGCCTTTCTTTTAGAAGCATTAATACTTTCTAAGTAGCCTTTACGTCAGTCAGAAGAAAAAACAAGAAACAAGCCCACACCTGACAAGACCATTGTAATCTAGAGTGTTATCTGTTTGAAGATTCTTATATTGCCTCTCTTTTCATCGTCATCTTCAAATACTTTGCATGGGCAGGAGAAAGATGAGGCTGTCTTCATAGAGCTTTACAGGCTTTCTGTGAGTTAGAATCAATGATGGTGTGGGCTTGTTTCGGTTTGGGGCCGAGCACTATGCTAAGCGCTTTATGTGCATTATTTTATGAGTCATTTCCCAAGTCGCAGGAGGTGTCTGTTTGAACAGAGAGAGCTTAAACTTGCCATCTACTAAGTAGTAGATCCAGATTTTAGGTCTCCCACAGACACCAAAGTCCTTGCTGTTAACCACTATTTCAGAGTGTGCCTCTACTTCTGTGACGACTTTTCATGGTAACGACAGAGGTAATAATTGCCATTAATTGAGCTTAATGATGACATACTTTGCATACAGAATTACTTTGAAGGAGAAGCCATTATTTATTTTGAAGAAGAAAAAATGAGTCAATGTCACTTGTCCAGGATCATTAGTGCCCTGAACTGCTACCACCACTGAAGGAGTGGCACTTAATATCCACCATGAAGTTAGTAGATGCCCAGAGACATGGAGTGATTGGCTCAGCTGTTAAATGGCGGAGCGATGAGGGCTGGGCCCCACCTCTTCTACAGTCACCCACTCCGTTGGCGGGAGGGAAATCCATACATCAGTTTACAATTTCTGCACAGAACAGCTCAGTGGCCCTGACTACTGTTCTCACCTCTATCCAGCCTTGTTTCATCACAGTGGATCTAAGCTCTCGGCTCCTTAAAGTTCTCGACTGTGCATAATTCTTTGTAAGAGTGCTATGCTTGAGGCAGACATTTTTTTAATTAATTGGTCCAAACTTCTGTCTTACTCTTTTTTTATTCATGATAGAATTAAAGATTAAAAACAAAACAAAAGACAAAAACCACAAAACCTGTTGCTGTCAAAACAAAACAAAACAAAACACCAGACCCAAGCCACTGCCCTGGAGTCCATTCTGACTCACTGTGACGCTCTATGAGACTATAAATCCTTACAAGTAGACAACTTTATTTTCCTTCCTTGTAGCGACCTGTAGGCAGGTATGAAATGTTGGTTGGTGAAAAACTTGTGCAAACGTGGTTAGAGGAACTACAGAAACTATACGATCTATATTAAGTGATTGCCTCGGTGTTTAGAAGCATAGAAATAACTAATGATGAACTTGTAGATAGAACTTCTTTTCTGCCCTTTCATCGTTTGCCTGGCCGATAGGCAGTAGAGGAAGTTAGTTGCCTGTTGCTTTCCTCCTTCTGACCCTGGTATCTGCTGTGGATTCAGCGGAGAAAGGCGGGCCTTCCTCCTACTTTGTCGTTCGTTAAATAGTGACCTCATGCAGACAGGAGTGGCAAATTGGATTGGAAATTGCCTTGGATGGTTTGGCAAGAACTCTATTTTTGAGGGCCTGTGGGCGGAGGAAAGGTCTGTCTAAAGGCCTCTATTTCTTCTTTTCTCAGAATACCTTCCTGTTGACTCACTGGAAATCTTAACGAAAAGCAGAAGGAGCAGTGGAGAGGCAGCTGCCAGCCAGCCCAGGGCTTGGCTTCTGTTGGGACTGATGTTTGGGGACAGAGAGAATGCTGCCTCCCCAGAGTGGAGAGTCTTTTTTTAGTAGAAGGAGCTATGATTGTGAGTGGTATATATTTATCCATAAGGTGAAAAGTATTACCAGGTTGCTTTTTAATCAGCAGCATAGGAAACTAAAAATAAATATATTGAATAGGAGTAGTTGTTGTTCCTGAATTCTAAGGCAGAAGGAACTAAGGAAGAACAAGAGTACGGGACACAATTTGAAAAGGAGATATTGAAACGAATAAAAATTAGTCCTGTGATTATTAAAGATGAAAAAATAGTGAAAAATACAATCTAAATAGAAGGCAGATAGGCAGTTGTGATTATTAACAAGGTATTTTATGATAAAGATTAATGCAGTTCAGGCGGCCTTTCAAAGGGCTAATCAGAAGCAAACATTTCCTGTGGCGCTGTGGGTTAGGCGTTGGGCTGCTGCCTGCAAAGCCAGTGGTCCAAACCGTTAAGCTTCTGTGAGGGAGAAAGATGGGGCTGCCTACTTCCTTAGGGATTTACAGCCTTGGGGGTACTTTGTAGGGTCACTGTGAGTCAGAATGGGTGACAGTGGGTCTGGTCCGACTTCTATGACTATTGTAGAATAAAATGTTTTTTTCTGGTCTGACAGCCTATTGCATCATTAAATTTAGATATTATTGGTCATAATAGTTAGAAGAGGTAGTATTTTATAAGGACATTGATATTGGAGGGTTCCCTTTGAAAAAGGCTGAGAACTCCATAGAAATATTTTTAGGTAGATTTTGTCTTAAAATCATTAAAATAGATATACTAAGTAGTTAGAGTTGGTCTGTGCCTTTGAATTTATTTGAAATCTACTGGCTGACAGTGAGGCAGCCTTTATAGATTGCAGAAAGGAAGCCCTTTATTTGCCATTAAAAAACCACTACCATTGACTTGATAGTCCCTCTCAGCGACCGTCCTCTGTAAAGCAGGGTAGCACTTTCCCAGCAAGTTTCCACGTCAGTGTGCTGCTCTCTGCCAGCGTGGAAAGCCGCTGGTCTTTGTCTGGTGCTTTTGAACTCCTGACCTTTGAGTGAGCAGCCCCCTGTGCATCTCTTTATTTACCATATGTGTGATAAACATACAGATTTTCCCATTCATCTTTTAACTTTGACCTGTGTAGTTCAGAATTTATTTTTTAGCTTTTTGATTTTATGGGTGTCTTCTTCAGACAGTCCTTTCTGGAATCAGCTTGGTGGCAGTGGATTTCAGTTTTGGAACCCTTATTCTGAGGTTATAAAAAAATAATTTGAACAGATTTGATGTGAGGAGTGAGGTAAAAATTCTATTTTGAGTGTTTCCAAATGAAAGTTGAATAATATCTTAAGTTTTGAGGATTGGCAGTGACTCTTTTTGGAAATTTCTCTGAAATTTGCTATACGATGTAGGCTATGAATTCAGATCTTTATCTTCTTCAGCAAAAGGCAGCTTCCAGATGGTGAGATTTTTTTAAACCTAACACTTACCAGATATACTCATGTATAATCTGAGTTTTTTCAGCACATTTTTTTGGGGGGGGGGGCATCACTGCTCTCCAGTGGTGGGAGTAGGAGGCCCAGCCCCACTGCTGGAATTGAACCTCCGTCCCAGTGGGCCGCAGTCCCGCGCACAACCACTACGCCACTGGGGCTCAGCCCCTCAGCACATTTTTAAATGCAGTTTTTGTGGTAAAAAAGGTGCCTCAGCTGATATTCGGGTCAGCTTCAGGCTGGCTGATATGCTTGAGTATATACAGTAAACATCCTTTTAGTAGTATTGGCTGCAGTCTTTCCAGAGTGTTTTCAAGCAAGTTACATTGTGATATTCAGCAGATGAATGGTGTGTAATGGAGTTGGCATTAAGAAAACAGGTTTTGGATTAGCAGCTTTTGACATACATATTGGGAAGATCAATAGACTTGCCAAGCGAACATCAGTTGTGTTGGAGGTGACTACAAATTGGGAACGTGAAAACTTGTGTATCCATAAAATTTTGAGAATCATGATAGTGTAGGTTAGGTGTCAGACTGCTGACAGCAAGGTTCATGGGTCAAACCTGCCAGTCACTCGTTGGGAGAAAAATCAGACGGTGTGCACCTGTGAAGATGTAAGAACCCGGGTTTGGTTGATGGGAGGCTGAATCAATTCTTGACAGTGGGTTTGGATTTGGGACATTAGGAAAATAGGGTTTAGTTGTCAAGTAGTTCAAGAAATACTGGGTTAGCCAAGCTACATAGATTCTTTAACTGGGGAACTACTGGGAATTTTTCCTCATGGACTTTTAAATTGAGTCTCCCCAATGAGAGAGATGACACATGCAGTATTCTTACGCCTGGTTGCTTATTACACTCTTCTCACAGATGGTCTTTCTGTGGACTAATGGTCTGGGCAGGGCATAGGTTCCCCAACTTATTTGGACTGCTGTCCTCTTTTCAGAAAATAAAAACTTACCTGTCCACACCACAGCCTCCACGCCCTTCCCACCCCACCCCCTGCCCAGCAATTAAAAACTTTCATTCACAATCCAGGGTAAACTATAGGTATCTTTTTATAGTTCTGTTGTATCGTTCCAACCCCTCCCCCCACGCCCCTCACCAAGGCAGTATGCCCACTTTGGGAAACACGGGTCTAGGGGCTGCGAGTTCGGTCCTTTCTGTCAGAGTAATAGTGGAGACCCAGCGGTGTAGTGGGTTATGCTGATCACGAGCTCAGCAGTTCAAACCCTTCAGCCACCATATGCTGTCTCGAAAGGATTGAGAGCTCTAGGGACCCCAAAGGTAGTTCTTACTCTGTTCTCTAGGAGTCAGAACCTACTGGGTGGCAGGACTTCTCATGTGTGCTTGTTCGTTTGTGAGAGTAATGGCTTTGGGGAAGTATTTCTCCTAAGAATTTGGCATGTGCTTATGGTCAGTATTTCTCCTAAGAATTTGGCATGTGCTTATAAGTTTATGACTTACCTGTTGCATTCTTACGCTCTTATAGAGCTTATAAGTAAAGAGCTTATAGAGTTAAAAGTAAAGCCAGAATTGTGCTAATGTCGCTGAACTTTCGTGATCATTAGGGTATCGCGGAAACAGACTAGCTTTTTTTTTGGGGGGGGGGGTACATCACTGCCCTCTGGGGGTCGTGGGAGCTACCCAGTGCGGCTCCCGAGAACCGCCACTGGATTTGAACCGCCAAGCCCGCAGGCCGCAGTCCCGCACTCAACTACCTGCGCCACCGGGGCTCAACCCCCAGACTAGCTTTTAAAATGGAAAGCATGCCAATGTGGCAACTATTAAAAGAAATAGAAGGTAGATAGCACAGATTCTGGTCTCGTGAGTGAGTCCCTGGCAAGACACGAGACTGGACAAATTTCACAGCTGATTTTCAAGTAGCGTGAAACTGCTCACCTTGATTGCTGGCGCCTTATCCGGGGGGGGAAAGGTTAGGCTTTCTATGGTCCCTGTAAAGCTTCACAGTCTTGGAAACACACACAGGGGTGTCTGCGTCACAATGAACAGAATGAACTCCGTGGCAGGGAGTTAGTTTTTTGGAAAAGGAGAAAAGAAAGGAGTGGTGGTCGTGTAAACAACTCCCAGCTGTTAACTAGAAGGTTGGTGGTCGAGCCCACCTTGAAGACCCGACAATCTGCTTCTTTAAAGATTGCAGCCGGAGAGCGGTGGGGGCAGTTTTGCTACATGACAAGGACCGGCAGCATTCCCACAGAGAAAGGAGAAAAGTGAAGCACAGGAGCCGGCGGCCGCCCTCCCTCCCCGAGGAGCCCTGTCTCTGTCGCGTCCTTTCCTTTTGCACACAGGGTCACCCGATTGGTAGACACAGTATGGCTAGATTGTAGCCAGCCACTCGAAAAGGTGTCTTTGAGACTTTTGCAGGCAGGCTGGATGATGTGGTCGAGGTGGTAGTGTAATATAGAAGATTTGTACCTGCTTGAATAAAGCTTACTCCAAAAACAGCGGCTGGACAGGAGAGGCTGTTTAATGAGAGCAGGGTTTCTTGTGGGGTGATGAAAATTTTCTGGAACTTAGGCAGTGGTCATGTTTGTACCATGTATTTTTTTTTTGGGGGGGGGGGGAATCACTGCTCTCCGGCGGTGGGAGTAGGAGGCCCAGCCCCACTGCTCGAATTGAACCTCCGTCCCCGTGGGCCGCAGTCCCGCGCACAACCACTACGCCACCGGGGCTCAGCCCCTGTACCATATTTTCAATATACTAAGATCCATTGGTTCATACACTTTAAAGTGGTGAATTTTACGTGACGCAAACAAACAGAGATTTTTAACCCAAAACATATTATATGTACAGCATTTTAATTGGGACTTATGATGGAATCAGTGACGTGCTGATCAAATGTGCGTTTGAGTTGTTGCCAGAGAGGGATGGTTAGCACACTATCTGGCAGTCTGTTGATGAAATCTGATAGTCATAAATGTGGTGACCTGCACTGGAGTTCAATAAGTGGAGTGCCCACATACAGGATAGGGAGAGGGATCATTAAGCAATAGCATTATGGGGGGGAAACAGACCTGGGATTTTTATTCTTTCACGAAAGAAATGGGGTACAAAGGAAGAGGAGGTTCCACCTCCCGCTCTGCTGCTCAGAACTGAGCTGCGGCTGTCTGGATGCAGTGTTCTCAGAGAAACCCTGAGAAGACGGCTGTGAGCCGCATCAGCCCGATGGCAGTGAGGTTTTTTGGTGTGATACCAATGTAGTGAGGTCTTTCACACCCACAGGAGGCGCTGCTACTAGATCAAGTGCATTTCTTCCTGTCAGCCTCAGCCTCTTTCTAAACACAGGCCCGGGGACAATCCTGGTCACTGGGTGGTGGTTGTTGGTTAAGATTGGTTATTGCTCCAGGACTAGAGAATATTGAACGAGCCTGAGCAGGAAGATAAAGGACCTATAAATGACATCGATTGAGGAGTAATTGAAAGGACTGGTATTATTTAATGTGATTTAGAAAGATGTAGACTCTGAGAGGCTCAATCTCTCATCCAATATAGAAGTTCATTCTGCTGTCCTATTAGCATTTTGTCTATATTATTAAAAGATCCCTATAAAATGGAAGAAGGGTTTGTTTTGTCCTATGTACCAAGAGTTGAATGAGGGAGTCGTTATCTGTTTAATATAAGCAATAATTTTATAGACGTAAGGAATTTCTAAAGATATGCCCCAGCTGCTTAGGGAATACCATGTTGCAAAAGACATGCAAGCATAGACTGTATAACAGGCTAATAGAAGACTGTGGTGTAGCTTAAGTATTTACTCAGGTTATTTAAAAGATATTTTTATTCCTTCTTAAAAAAAATCATTTTGTTGGGACCTCATACAACTCTTAGCACAATCCATACATACCATCCATTGTATGTCAAGCACATTTGTACATTTGTTGCCCTCGTCATTCTCAAAACATTTGCTTTCTACTTAAGCCCTTGGTACACTGGAGACATAAAAGGATAACCACAAAAAAGAAAAACATTGTCCAGAAAAATAAAAACCTATAAATAGTTCAAGGTTTGTTTGTTGACCTCTCGGAGTATCTTCTGGTTGAGTCTGATGGGGTGTCACACCCTAGCCCCAAAGTCTACCCTTGGCACTCCCTCAGGATCTCCATGCTCTGCTCCCTCCGCTGTTCTGCTGCACGCCCTTAGTGTTTTGCCTTGGTGTGGTGGGGTCAGACTGGGTGCAATCCCAACACTGTGTCTCCAGTGTTGTCTCCCATAAGGCCATGGGTCAGTGAGGGACGTTGTGTCTCACAGTGGAGCCGGCCATATGGTCCTCTGTGCATTAGCTGTTCTGCGGGAATATTGTCCTCCAGACTTGGTGGGTCAGTATGTGCTCCACTCTCTCTTCCTCCCCCTCCATTTGCTCCTGTGTGCACTGGTCTGTGTGCCCCTCTCCCTGAGCTGCAGCTACAGTGCTCTAAAGTAAATTCCTCTGGGGGGATATTTTTATTTCTCATGCTATTAAATGTTATCTCTGTTTTGAATGATTTGATTATGTTCCATTGTCCATTATTTGCTGGCATGTGTAAAGAAGTTGGGGGGTGGGGTGGGAATAGGAAGCTTTAGTAAAATCATTATTTGAAAGCAAGTAAAAATTGTACTTGAGCTTTTCTGTTCAGGACACTAGGTGAACTGGAAAATATATGAAACTATAGCACAATCAAGGGACTTGATTGGACAGAAAGACCTTAAACATATGAAATGTTATCTAACATTGGAGAATGTAAGATCTCATGGGAAATGACAAAATTATGAAGAGTTCTCATGCATAACCAAACTTCTTTAGGGAATGAGTTCTTGGATGTGGGGGGTGGGGTTATGATCTCAGGGAAGAACACCTAGGTCAAGAAAAATAGCACAGTCCATGAAGACAGTGTTCTACAGCCTCCTTTGATGAATAGTTTCAGGGGCCTTAAAAGCTCATGAGTGCCATTCAAGATCCAACCGTTGGTCTCTCATTGTTTGTGAGAAGATGAATGGAGATAATTGAGGTACATGCTAATGTGTTCACTGGAGAATGGGCTACTGTAACATCAGTCTCTGTGACCCTGAGGCCAGAACCAGATGGCTCCCGATTGTCACTACCAACTGCTCCAAAAGATTGCATTAGAAGGTCTTGAATAGAGTTAGAGAGCATGTGGAACAAAATTCAAAATCACTAAAAAAATTTTTTATAAAGGGTTAGACTTACTCATTTGATAGAGATTGTTGGCGCCCCCCCCTCCCCCCAAGACCATAGCCCTTAGTCACCCTGTAGGTCTGGAAATGAACTCACCTCTGGTTCAGTTTTCAGCCACATGATAGGCTTGGGAGGGGAAAGGCAGCACTTGTTAGGAGCTCACATTTTAGGATAATCAATCATTTGTGATCAAAAGGACAATTCCTCAGGACAAAGTTCAGAAGGGCTAGGTAAGAAGAAAGGATGGAAACAGGAAAGACAGGGAGGAAGTGAGGATAAGTGATAGGAATATGATCAATGAGACGAAACAAAGTATGAATTGTTGACTGGAAAGCTACTCTGTACATAAGTCACATACAAAGGTGAAAATAAATAAAAAGAAAAATTTAATTACACACAATCCGACACCCCCATGCCCTCTGCCCCGAGATGCAGATGGCAGGCTTGTTTGTTGAAAATGAAGAGGCCCTGAAGTTATTTACTGATAAAGATCAAACACTGTAGCCTCCAATATGGCTTATGCCTCGACATAAAACAAAAATCCTCACAACTGGACCAGTGAGCAACATCAGGGTCAATGGAGGAAGTATTGAAGGGATCCACAGTCAAGGCTTATGGAAGCAGCAGTCTAAAATAAAATGGCATATGGGTAGCTGTGCTGTAAAAGATCTTTATAAAGTGTTTTTTAAAAAAGATGACACTTTGAAGACTGAGTGGCACCTGCCCCAAGGTTTTTTTCTTTTTTCTTTCTTCAGTTTTGGTATTTTCAATTGACTCACATGTATGTGAAAACTGGACACTGAATAAGAAAGACAGAAAAAAATGATATCTGAATTATGGTGTTGGTGAAAAGTATTGATGGCAGTATAACCAAGGAGGAGAATGAACAGATCTGCTTGGAAGAAGTACAGCTAAAATTTCCCTTAGTAATCAGGGTGGTATTTAGACAAGGGCATAAATGAAATTTCTTTCAGAAGGACCAGCACACGACTGATCTATGAGGTGGAGGTTAAATCCAAATATCGAACTTTCCCAAAAGCTGTACCACTTCATCTTTTGCGACATCAACTCCTCACCTCATTCCTCGCCCTGTCTCCCTCTACCAGAATTCCAAACCAAAGGGCGACTGAGTTATTCCCAGCTCATAGTGAGAGTTCTGTAGAACAGAGAACAGTACCCGTGGGTTTCTGAGACTAAGTCTTTGTGGGAGTAGAAAGCGCATTATTGTTCCTATGGAGTAGCTAGCGATGTTGAATTACTGACCTGGAGGTTAGCAGCCCAACTCTAACCCACTGTGCCACCAGGGTGCCCCTCCCATCAAGCGGCTCATGGGATTTGGGAGGCAAGTCCCAACTCTGTGGGCCAGGTCCATTTGGAGCGTTCTCCTCCCTCCCATGGTGGGAGCAAAAGAACCCAAGTCAGCAGGTCCGATGACAGGCTGTTGGCTCACAGGGCTGGGGAAGCTGGCGAATTGGTCTGGGCACACAAGCTAAAGAGCTCTAAATCAGCAGGTTAGAGGTCCGACTGGGGGCTTATGGGAAGCAGAAACGGGCATTCAGGTCAGATGATAGGTTACTGATTTCAGGATTGCCAGTAAAATGGCTTGTGGGAACTGGCAGGGCCCTGATCCATGCTTCAAACATCCGTGTGGAGGCCGACCCATGAGATTAGCAGGTGCTGGCACACTCGAACTAGGACGTCAGGTGATAGCCACTGGCTCATAAGGCTCGGCGAGCCAGTGAATAAAGTCAGACAGTAGCCTACCAGCTCAAATCCGAAGGCAGATACAGAATTTAGGACAAGAGAATGAATTTTGCCAGGATGGTGTTTTGTTTTATTTGACTGATTGATTTATTAAGTTGTTGTAGAAGCCAGGTTCAGGGAGAATCATTTGCTACTCGAAGGTTTTCATTTTTTTAAAAATCTTTTTAAAAAATTAATCATTTTATTGTGAGCTCTTAGAGATGCCATAACATTCCATAATTCAATTCAATCAAGCGTAATTGTATAATTGCCACTACAATCGGTTTCAGAACATTTTCTTTCTTTCTTGAACTCTTTGATATCAGTTCTCCTTTACCCCCTCCCAAGATTTTCATTCTTAAGGGATTTCCTGTACCAATTAGTACCTAAAGCAGGTGGACGAAGAATCAATCAAGTCTCTAAGACCACAGTTCCACTTTCACTTGGGACCTACTGGTTTTACGAACGTGACCTCTCTTTGTCTACAGTCTCACATGGTCAGGGCGTTATGATATAACTGAAAGCAGGTCACACCCCCAAGAAGCTGGTGAAGGGCAGTGATTTGAGCCGTGCCTTCTGGGAAGGTAGCGACTCAGGATCCACGTGCAGCAACGTAACGGACAACTTGCTGGAAAAGGAGATCATGACTGCAGGCCTGGGGATGGATCTGAAACACACCGCACAACTGAGGACTAATTATGTAATTACTACTACAACCGGCTTCAAAACATTTGAAACCCTATTGAAGGGCCGTACGATGTACTGCAGACACACATGTACTGAGGAGGGACAAGTCCCTGGAGAAGGACACCATGCGTGGTAAAGCGGGAGCTCAGTGAAAACGAGGAAGGCCCTCAGTGAGGTGGGCCCGCAGAGTGCTCTGATCATGGCGCAGGCATACCACCAGCAGTGAGGGCGGCCCTGGACTGGGCAGTCTGACTGAGTGGGGACCGACTTGATGGCACCTGATGACAGCAGGCCTTTGTGCTTCTGTAGAGTTGTATTTCTCTCTCTCTCTCTCTCTCTCAACTGTTGGTGCCCACAGCAGCATCTCTTGCCACAGGGCCTTTCACAGAGTAGATTTCAATATTGGTTCTTTGGAATGTGTGTAAAGTTATACAGTGTTGAGTTCAGGGAATTCCAGTACTTTGGAAATGAAAACTGGGAGTGATAGAAACATCTTTCTTTCTCTGTCCCCCCCACCCCCCATTTGGTTTTGACATGGCCTGTGGTCCTTAAATAAGAGAATAATTTGTGTAATTCAGCCCTAATTTGTGTCAGTTATTTATTGAGTACTGTTTGTATTATGGGGATATAAAGATGAATCAGAAAGATCCCTCCCTCAGGTACATAGCTAACTATATTCTGAGGTAAAGAGACCATGAAGAATGCTGCAGACAATAGCCTGGTATCTACAGAAAGGTATCGGGAAAGTTTGAACGAAGAAGAGATTATTCCCCATGGTAAATCATGAAAGAGACCATGGAGGAGATGACTTTTGAAAATTGTATTGAATTGGCTGAGATTGATGAAGCTGATTAAGTTTCTGTCCAGGGTCTTTGTCTTAGTAGGCATTTGCCTCTCTAACTTCCAACATAGCAGCTTGAGGGTCTGTTTTCTTTATAACTCTCAAGTGTTGAGATCTAGCACATCCAATCCATCTGCAGTGCCTGCCTCCCTTTGTAACAATGCAAGGAACATTTCTCTCAAAGATCACCTTGACTCACCGTACTAATCTTCATCTAGCGATTACCCTTTCTTATCATGTAGGGTCCTCATTCAGATGTTATTCTTCCAACTATGCCTTGCACTTTTTCTATGGACTTTCTCCCCCTCATTTGCATAAACATCTTCAATAGTCTGTCATTCCTTCATTCCTATCCCTGCCCTGATTATTGTCTCTCTTTTCTTTCAAGGAAAGCTTATCTTCACCCCCTATATTCACTTCTTTATCTTAATTCTTGTGTCTGCAACTTCCGTTTCCTCCTTCCTATTGAAATTTCTCCCTCAGATCACTGATGTCCTAATTGCTATGTCCTGTGGAGAATTTTCAGTGTTTTTTTAAGCTTGGCAGTGTGACACTCTAGTCTGTTTACTTTGTGAGATTTTTTCCCCTCTTAACTCTGTATCTTGTAGTGTCTTTTTAATTTCTCTTTTAATTATTACTATTTTTAAAGCTTTTTCACCTGTACAAATAAACTATATCCAAGAGGTGAGTTGGGGGATGAGGGGAATAAATTCAGTTCGCACCTCCTGTAGATACCAGCTCCTTTTTAGATTTGTGTTAGTGGTTCCTCTTGTTCTATTTTGATTATAACTTTTCTCGATGCATGTAAATGATCTCATATTTTCCTCTTTCCTACTCTACTGTGAGTCTTATACCCACGGTGAGGGTACTCTCTTATGAGTCTCAGGTCGTCCCTCCTCCTCGAGTGCTCCTTAGAAGATGGTGAAGCTTCCTCTTTTATACTTTAGACATGTGGTCGCCAATCCCTCGAAAAGCACACCGTGCTTGGTAAAGCCAAAGGGCAGTGAAAAAGAAGACCCTCGATAAGGCGGCCTCACATGCTGGTTGCCACCTGGGGCTCAGGATGGATTGGCATGGCGGTTGCCGACGGTGGACTCAGAAGTAGCCATTGTAAGGATGGCACACGACTGGGCAGTGTGTCGTTCTTCAGTACGTAGGGCCGCTGTGAGTTGGAACTGACTTGATGACACCTGATAAAACAAGTATTAAGATCAATAAACGCAAACTTCCTGTCCTGGAGTCAATCCAAGTACAGCAACCCTATCGGGTGGTGTAGAATAATTTCTTAGGGTTTCAGAGTCTGTAAATCTTTTTCAGGAGCAGCCAGCCTCATCTTTCTCCCATCTAATAAGTATTAGATTTGAAAATTAAAATTTTGACATATCCTTGCTATTTAGGCACTTAGTTCTCCAGGGACCTAGCCAGCAGCTGGCCCCAGGGACCTCAGAAACTCCCCAGGCAAAGAAATAGATACCTATCATTCACCTGGAGAGTAAGTACTCTAACCAGTTTTTCGCCTTACGAGCTCTTGAGTAGCTGGTAGCTGTTGAAACGTAGCAATCATCTAGGTTTAAATCAGTTTCAGGAATTTTTCATTTAGGGCTAAAAAATTTATTGTACTTCATGCTATACGTCAAACTAGAACATGGCGATATTTCCCTTGGCTCTGAATCTGAAGGCTTGATCTGGTAAGAAGCTTACCGCGGAGTGAGGCTCTTGCCTGCTGCCAACCGAAAGGTTTGTTGTTCGAGCACAGTAAGCTGTCGATCTGATTCTGTAAGGAAGAAAACTTTAGGGGCTAGTTCTACTCTGTCACATGGGGTCACTGTGAGTTCATTGAAAATGGACTAGCGGGCACCCAACAGCAACAACAGAAGGTGCTGGGGGGCAAAGGGGGGTGGTTGTAGAATCCTAATGTGGAAGCCGCGCCCCACCTGGGAGGTTTGAAGCAGAGAGTAACCCTGGCCTTTGAAGGCCTTTGCTGTGTGAGGGCGTGGTACCGGGGAGTCTTCCTGGAGGAACCGAATCTCAGTGTTCTGGAGTAGTCAGTTCCGGCATTGCTATGTTCCTCTTCTGTATTGCACCGAGCTGGGAAACCACGGAAGTCATGTGCTCTGCAGAACTTGTTCAGCAGGTTTCCTCCTCACAGACCCCTAATTCAGATTCCCACCCTGCTTTTTTTTTCAACATCTGCTCCTGGTCTGGGCTTGTTTTAAGGCTTACCACAGGAGAGTTCTCTGGTAGTCCTTTCTTTGTCTTGCTGAGTGGTGGAGTGGGTAGTGTCAAGTATTTATTCCCATTGAAAAATGTTATCAATAGGACCCAGTTGACAGGTTTTATGTAAGTTATTGAACGAGTACTGAGCTTCAGGCTCTAGAAGTAAGGTTTTTCTGGGAGAATCTACTGTCTTACATGTACAAGAGGGCTTCAGAAAGTTAGTGGGAAAATGGAATGAAAAGACAATAGGATCTCACCACAGATTTTGAAGTTCTCTTGTGTATACATAGATTGTTATCTAGATCACTACCATATTTAGACTCTCCTAGGCCCTGGCATATTCTCCGAGCTGCTTACTGCAAGGTCATCAGTTCAAAACCACCAGCTGCTGCTCCTTGGGAGAAACGCTGGGCTCAGTCTCAGCACACTCAAGGGCAGTTCTCCTCGGCCCTAGGGGTTCCTGTGAGTCTTCATTCAAAGATCGGAGTTTAAAACTTAGCAACATAAGAAAGAAAGAGAAAGAAAACTTAACAACTGCCCTGAAGGAGAACTGGGTGGTCTGTTTCCCTACAATGTTATGACCTCGGTAACTCTCTTAGGGTGACTGTTCATCAGAATAGACTTGACCGCAGTGGGTTTGAGTTAGTCCTTGGAAGAAAGGTGTATAAGTCTGTTTCTGAGAAACCCATTAAAACCCATCAATGAAAACCTAAGAAGCACAGGTCTCTGACATACAGTGGGGGTCACCCGGAGTTGAAATTGACTGCCTGGCAACTGGTTACTGGTTAGTATGTGGTATACACTATGTCCTTAATTCTCATAGCTACTGCTCTTAGTCTCACAAACCCAAGTTTATAGAAGTTAGACAACATGTCCTTATTGTTCATTCTTACTTCCTTCTCTTTTCTCAAGGAAGAAGCATATGCTTTTCTATAGTTCACTGCAACCTGGACTTTTCAGAGCCTTGCTTTTCTTGGTTCTTCTTACATCTTTAGTGTCTACCTTTATTCTTTCCTCATAGAGTACAAATGTGCTTCTTTGAGGGTGGGGAAAGCATAGTCCTCGGGACCATCTCAGACTAGCTCATCCTCCGATTATCTGTTTCTCCTCTTCCCTTCTTAAACTTGTTAAAAAAAAAAAAAAAGAAACCTCCATTTCCTGTCTGCTTCCTCACATCTAGTTACTTCTTTTTGAAGCACTTACTGATGAAGATCAAGGACTACAACCTTCCATATGGTTTACATCTCAGCATGACAACACAGACTCTCACAACTGGGTCAGTTAGCAACATTATGATAAATGAAGACAAGACTTAAGTTGTCAAGGATTTCATTTTTCTTGAATCCTCAACCACATCAATGGCAACTCAGAGCAACCGTGTGGGCCAGTTTCTCCTAAGGAGCCAGCTGGTAGTTTTGAACTGCCGACCTTGCAGTTAGCAGCTCAGTGAGTATGCCAGAGACTAGGAGATCTCAAGCGAGAAATGAAACGCTTAATGGCATTGGACAAATCTGCTGTCAAAGGCCTCTTTAAAATGATGAGGAAATAAAAATGTCACCTTGAAGAGTAAGGTATTCTTGACCCAAGACCGTATTTTCCTTCACCTTATATACCTGCAAAAGCTATGCATTGAATATGAAAGAAAGACCAAGGAATTGATGCCTTTGAATTATGGTTGACTACGAATATTAAAAGTACATGCCCTGGACTGCCATAAAAATAAGCAAGTCTGTCTTGGAAGAAACCCATCCAGAATGCTTCTTAGAAGATAGAGAATGATGAGAATTTGTCATATGTGCTCTGAATGTGTGATCAGGAGGAACCTGCCCCTGGAGAAGGACATCATGCTTGGTAGACAAGAACATCAGTGAGTAAGAAAACATTCAGTGAGATGGACTGACACAGCAGCTGCAACAGTGAACTAACTCAAACACAGGGATTGTGAGGATGAACTAGGACTGGGTATTATTTCTTCCTGTTGGACTTGGGGTCTTCACCTGCTGGAACAGGCTTGATAATACCTAACAAGAGCAGCAACAGCAGTTATTTTTAAGTTTCTGTAGCCTGACTTCGGCCTTACCACTCCACTGAAACCACCATCCACACTTGCCACATTGTTTTCTGTTTCTATCCATCTTTTGAAGCATTAAAGTTGATGAGCAGTTTCCTACAATTGCTTGTCTCCATGATTGTCTATCATATGAGTCTCTCCTGGATCTCTTCTTTCTCAATAATCATCTCTTAACTATTGGTTTCCTCTGAAACCAGTCCTTGACTACTTTTAATCTTCTGTCAAAACCCTACTTCTCTGGTGAGCTTATTCCCGTCCAAGGTGCCCTTTTTGAATTCTGCTTCTCTGAATCTACATAGCATTGCAATGAGTCAGTGTCAACTTAATGGCAGTGAGTCTGATGTTTCTTTTGGCACCTCCCCTGAATCTTTCACATGATACTTATATTTCCAACTGCCTGCAGGATTTCACTGACTGACCTTTCAAATTGAACATATTTCAAAGGTGTATTTATCATCCTTACCTGCTTCTATACCTGGTATTCCCAGTTATGCTAATGCATTCCTATGGAACCTTCCATGAGCTGAAATGGCAAAAATTGAAGAAGCAATTGTCATCATATGGGAAAACTTTTTGAGCATTCAAGCATTTGCAGACTTAAAAAATAACCTACCAACTTTTTACAAAGATGGCCCAAAGAAAGAAGTCCCTGCCCCTTCCAAAACAAACCAAAGCAAAGACTTTAAAAGCCAAGAAAACTGGCCTGAAAGGTGTCCACAGCCACACAAAAAAGAAGATCTGCACGTCACCCTCCTTTGCCAGCCTAGCACCCTAACACTAAGAAGGCAGCCCAAATACCCTCTGAAGAGTCCCCAGGATAAATAAACTGGATCATTATGCCATCATCAACTTCCCCTTGACCACAGAGTCCGCCATGAAGAAGATCGAAGATAGCCACACACTTGTGTTCATGGTGGATGTGAAAGCCAACAAGCACCAGATCAAACAGGCTGTGAAGAAGCTCTATGACATTGATGTACCCAAGGTCAACACCTTGATCAGACCTGATGGTGAGAAGAAGGCATATGCTCGATTGGCTCCTGACTGTGACAATTTAGATGGTGCCAGCAAAATCAGAATCATCTAAACTGAGCCCAGCTGGCTAATACCAAAAATACATTTTTTAATACATGCAAAAAATAGCCTACTAATGGCATAAAACACATATAATCCAAAATAGCACACAACCACTCTTCATTATCAACATTGTGGGGTTCAAAGATTAGGTTGTTCTGTGATAATCAGCATTATGCAAACATGGACGGTGACTATATCACTGCATAACTACCAATTTATCATTACATATTTATAAATAAAATTATAAAGTATAATGATTGTATAATTAAAGCATATAAATAGGTATGTATGTGTTGTATAATACAATACTATACGAATAGAATATCATGCAAAACAAATGTAAATAAAATATATTAAAATATCTATAGACAAAATATTATATTTATGTGAATATACCATGAGGGGGTACTGCCCACCCTTGAAGGTGGAAAAAAGTTCTGCTGGGTGAAATTTTCGTAGTACATATTTTTCCTGCTAGACGAGCATTAAACAACTTGCTCTGAGTTAGTGCACCCAGTGGCGTTGTCTGGGAAGTTTCTTTCTGGTCACAGTGAATTTTTTCATAAAAGGAGTTTTGTTCGAACCTTGTTTTTTTCTGATGGCTGGTTTAAGAGAACAGTGTGTTGCTGTGAAATTTTGTTTCCTGTTTGGGAAAATGCCACAGAAACTGTTATGATGTTGACCACAGCTTACAAGGACAGCACTCTGGGGAAAAACCCAAGTGTATGAGTAGTTCTCTCATTTCAAAAAGGTTTGTCTGATGGTGACAAACCTCGTTCTGGACATTCATCAATGCACCAAAATGTCTCCTAGTAGTGCATTACTCATAGTGCATTTGGAGTTTGTTCCACCGGGTCAGACTGTAAATCAAGTTTTCAGTGTGCAATAGAACAGGGCTGATTTCTGGCAGATGGGGGGTTGATTTTGCCACCGCGAAAATGCATCTGCTCACGCATCCATTTCAGTGCACTAGTTTTTGGCCAAAACAGCGTGACTCTCTTGCTCTCCAGACAGACCTTCATCACCGCTGCTTGCTCTGTGGGGTTTCTTTCTGTGTCTGAGAACGAGGAGGGACATGTCAAGACAAATTCGATGACGTAGAAAGGTGCAGGAAAAAGTGAGGGAGTTGCTGCCAGCTATCCAAACAGATGAGTTTGAAAAATGTTTCCCATAACAGAATTACAGATTTGACAAATGTATTAAATATAATGGAGAGTACTTTGAAGGTGATAGGTTGTTTTGTAAAGAAATTTAAATACATAGCTTTGGGGGGGGAATTCCGAGTTTTTTTTTAGGGGGGGACCCCTTGTAGAGTTACATATAAATCCATAATCATATCTATAAATAAAATATGTCAATAAAATGTACATAGATTATCATTTTATTTTTATGTTATCAAATTTCTCATCTAATGTCATTGGGAATCATGGTCCAGCCAAATTAACATATATATAAACCATCACAAGAAACATTCCTCTTAAATTTACATCTTGATCCCTTATGCCAGAGATGTACATCTTTAATACACAAAATAGTAAACTTTTAATTATTTTTATAAATGTGAAATATTGATAGCCAGATAGTTGATAAGTGAGGAGTAAGGGTTTAGCTTTCATGGACATAGTTTCATGGACAAAGCTGTAGGCTGAGCCCCGGTGGCGTAGTGGTTGAGTGCGGGACTGCAGCCCACAGGCTTTGCGGTTCAAATCCAGGAGCAGCTCTTCAGGAGCAACACTGGGCCTCCCACTCCCACCAGAGGGCAGTGATGCAAAAAAAAAAAAGCTGTAGTAGATTGATGCTCAGTGTAGCTCCCAAGCAAGGAGCTTGGGATGGGAATTGCATCTTTAATAGTTTGCCACAAAATAAGTGCTGAATTTTCGTTATACTTTCCTACCCATTTTCATAAAAATGAGTCCATGGTATTTCCTACCCGGACACACACACACACACACACACACACACACACACACACACTACTTACATTGAGAATGAACCACTCAAATGTTACTATTTTCCTGTTGAGTAGTGGATTTCATATGTGATACTACTCTTTAATCATTGTTATCTATAAAATTGTTACTTGAGTTAGGCCTACTTGAACAGTTCCGGGGTTACATTTGGATAGGAGAAACATGAAAGTTTAATCTTTCTACTTTCTTCAACTTCTGTGAGAAGTATAAGTGTGCTTTGCTGCTGTGTGGTTTGTGGCTGTGGCAAGAGCCCTGATCATGTGTAAGGTGTGCTGATGTCATCACTTGATATAATATTCTCAGAACTTGTGGGAGGGGAAACTGCCCCAACTTAACATATTGGTACTTGTTTGCTAATGAAGGACAATCAAAAACAAAACCAGAAAGCACACAATTGTTGCCAAAGTGGTTTTCTCTTTTGGGGAGGGCATCACTGCCCCCTGGTGGGAGCAAGAGGCCCAGCCTTGCTCCTGGAGAGCTGCTGCTGGATTTGAACCGCCAACCCTGTGGGCCGCAGTCCCGCACACCACAAAGTGGTTTTTCTAAAACACAGACCTGATCAGGTCATCCCTTTTTAAGATCTGTCAAGGTTCCCAAGGCTAGTGTCTTCTAGTTGATTTTCAACTTGTAGTTAGTTACCCTGGATGAGAGAATACAGCTGTCCAGTAGGGTCTCCTAGCCTATAACCTTTACAGGGGCAAATTCCAGTGTCCTTTTCTCACACAGCAGCTGGATGGGCTTGAACGGCCAACCTTTCTATCAGAGAGCTGCTAAACATTGCTGGATTAATGACACCCAAGGAAGCCCCGGTGCAGGGGCCAAGCTCTTAGGTGTGGATTGAAAGAGTTATGAGTTGAACCCATCCGCAGGTCTGCGGGAGAAGAGACCCGGTTATTTGTTTTTGTAAACTCATTGTGACCCTGTAGAATAGGGTTGGGACAGTTCTGCTCTGTCCTTGAACATTAATAGGAGGCTTGAGGACCTTGAGTTAACCTAGGTTGATGGGTTTCTGGATTTCACCAACTTCTTAATATTGCTCAAGGCTTTTTAGCCCGACAAACAAGACCTCGTTTGGTCCTGCCTGCTGACTTTTCCATGTTTAAACACCCCCCTCGTGCCACCCCAACTCCTCTTGTTTTTATCCTGAAGTAGTGGCTGCCTTGAGTGACTCCTAACATAACTGTTTTCTCTGATGCCACTGTATTTTTACATGATATTTCTTCTCCTTATAGATCTCTACCTTAGCTATTTAGTAAACTCATTTTCATTATTTAAAACCATTAATATTTGTGGATGATGTGGAGCTGGAAGAAATATTAATATTTTAGATAGCATTAGGACCCCAAATGATACTGATGTGCTAATGGAGAACTGATCCTGCTCCAATAAAAACTTTTTTTTGGGGGGGGGTGGGCATCACTGCTCTCTGGTGGTCATGGGCGCTACCCAGTGCTGCTCCTGAGAGCCGCCGCTGGATTTGAACTGCCAAGCCGGGCCACAGTCCCGCACTCAACCACTTATGCCACCCGGGCTCAGCCCCTCCAATAAAAACTTTATGACCAGTAGAATCTAAAATGAAGTGAGTGACCTCTTAAGCCTGATTCCTAATTGTGTTTGCGTATACTGAGTATGAATGCACACATGCACAAGGGTATATCAAAATATACTGCAGCTAGGAGTCAGCCATGCATAGGAACCAAATGAAGAAAAAAGGAGTGACATTGTTAGTGATAATGAGTGAACTGGGAACTGAACCTGCTGTAATGGAGGGAGATGTGGCAGTCTGCTTCCGTTTTGATTGCAGTCTAGGAAACCTTGTGGGGCTGCCCTACTCCGTCCTGTGGTAACTGGTGGTGAGGTGGTAAAGAATTTTACTTTATCTTTAAAACATTTTAAACATGTATGTATACTAAACAATAAAGACACACAGGGGTTTCCCCCTAGGCCATTGGTTCCTGGTTCTTGTATTTGTGATTCTGTGATTTGGGGCAAAAGGAGTGGGGAGGGTCTCAAGTGGGTTATAGAAGAAGAATACCGGGCTGAGCCCCAGGGACGTAGTGGTGGTGTGTGGGACTGCGGCCCACAGGGTTGACGGTTCAAATCCAGCAGCAGCTCTCCAGGAGTAAGGCTGGGCTTCCTATTCCCACCAGGGCAGTGATGCCACAAAAAAAATAAAAGAAGAAGAATACAGAAAGGGCAGTTTGGGCTGAGCCCTGGTGGTGCAGTGTTTGAGTGTGGGACTGTGGCCCACTGGGTTGGCGGTTTAAATCCATCAGCAGCTCTCCAGGAGCAAGGCTGGGCCTCCCATTCCCACCAGAGGGCTGTGATGCCGCCCTCCCAAAAAATAAAATAAATTGTCAAAAAAGAAAAGAAAAAAGAAAGAAAGCACAGTTTGTTATGTCTTCTTGGAATTAGAATAGAATCTAAACTCCTAAAAGTAAAAATGATAAAAGCAATTCCCTACTCAAGTCTTGTAATATTTCAACCGTATTGCCCTTATTTAACTTATGTATTCTGAACAACGAACCAGCTGATGTGGCGACTCAAGGGAAGGCAGCCTTGGGCTTGGGGCCGTTGTTTTAGCAGGGTGGTTTGAGTCCTGCCTTCACAATTTCACAGTTGGCTCTTCTTCCTCGGGACTGAAACCTGGGCCCTCGTGGTAGTGTTTGCTCATGGGGCTACTAACTGCATGAGCCAGTAGTTCGAAGCCAACAGCTGCTCCAGGAGAGAGAGACCAGGCTTTCTACTCCCAAAGCGTTCCTCTTGCAAACCCAAAAGGGCAGTTCGACCTTGTGCTGTAGGGTGGCTCTGAGTTGAAATCCACGCAAGGACAGTCTAGAAACTTGCAAGTCTAGTCATTACTCAGGAATGTTTCTAATCATTGGATAAGGGAAGGCAAAGAGGAGGGGTTGTGGGAGGTACCGCTCTGGTCCCTCCTTTGGTTTTGATGCAGCAATCGCAGACTAGAGCCCCTGACGCTACTGGCTTCTGATTCAAGGCAAAAACATCCACACTGCTCTTTAGGCATGACTTCATTTTGAGAAGGAAAAAGGTTTTCCTTTCCAGGAAGAGCCCTGGTGGTGGAGTGGTTACCCCAAGGTCAACAATTGGAAACTACTCACCGCTCTAGGGGAGAGTCTGGCCTTTCTGCTTCCATAAAGAGTTAATGTCTCTGAAACCACCAGGGCCAGTTAGTTCTCACTTGTCCTGTAAGGTCGTCCAGACTCAGGCATAAGTTTGGGTTTGGGCTTATTACTTGCTAAAGGGCTGGGTGGTTCCCCCCCCCCCCCCACTTGGCTTGTGTTGCCCTGATGAGTGTTCTTTTTTTTTTTTGAGTTAGTCCCTGTTGACGTGTACCGGTTCAAACTGTCTCCTGAGAGCTGGGGTTGCCAGGAGATGTTTGCCTGCAGGATTTCATCCATATCCCTTTTAAACAGTAAACCGGCAGATGGATGATCATATGAGTTGAGTCCTTGGGCTATAATTTATATTCCACAAGAACCACTTGCCTTTCTTCTCCATGATACCCTTCTCATCTCTCAGAGATGATTGTTTGGATTTTGTGTCTATTACAAATCGGTGTCTAATTTAGTTACTATAGCAACTCTTCTGGAAAACGATTTGTTTTCTTTTTCTTTCTCTCTCTCTTTTCCCTATCTGATATTTCAGCCCAACTGCTTAGTGGTAAAGAAAAAAAATAAAAAGCACAGGAAAAGTTTATTATCATTGGGGATAGGAATCAACTAGCATTATCTGGTCCATCAAAATAGTTATCCAGCTTTTGTCTAAACGCCTAGGAAATATGTGCCAAAGAATGTGCTAACTGCTTTAAATATAAAATATATTTGAAAATGAGAGTGAGTGACTATATAACTTGAAGGAAAAAGCCCGGGAGATTGTTGCATTTACTTTTTCTTTTAAGTTTCTGAGCAACAATCTCAGTGTGAAAAAAAGAATCAGATCTTATTCTGATTTATCAAGATAGTGCGCATGGTAAATTCAAACCAAATTTTCTGTTCCTAGCAATTGTATTACTATAAAAGATACATAAATGGGATCATAAATATGTTTGCATAATATTTGGCCTGTTTGGGGTTTTTTTAAGCCTGTTTTTTATTGTGTGTTTTTCTTAAGGATTTTGCCATCTCCTCCTTCCCCGAACCCTCCATGGAACCCGTGTGGCACTGTAGTTAAGTGCTGAGCTGCTACAGTGCTTATGCAAATCATAGTATTTTAGATATTTCTTAGCCAACTTAGGTAGACCCTGGTTGTGGTTAGACATTGGGCTGCTGCGGGGTCAGCAGTTTGAAGCCACTAGCCCTGCTCCCAGAAAGAAAGACAGTGCTTTCTATCCCCGTAAGCAGTACATTCCTAGAAAGACAGGGGCGGGGCTGAGCCCGGGTGGCATAGTGGTTGAGTGCGGGACTGCGGCCCACTGGCTTGGCCGTTCAAATCCAGCAGCCACTCTCCAGGAGCAAGGCCGGGCCTCCTCCCACCAGAGGGCAGTAATGCCTCCCCCCCCCCCCCCCCCCAAAAAAAAAAAGACACAGGGGCAGCTCCATCCAGTCCTGTATAGTCACTGTAAGTTCAGTACTGGCTTCATGGCTATGAGAAGAGAAAGAAAGGTGGACATGTAGGGATAGCGTCAGCCTTGTAAAATTTGAAAGAGATCATTTTATTCCAGGGATTTGTAGTCGGAATTTAAATCAGAAAGTTAATGAAATATCTGGAATTATGTAAAATTTGATATATGTGCCATTTTTTAGGGAAAGGCTTAATGTGTTCCTCAGATTTTCAAGTGGTTTTATGACTTAAAAAATGGTTAAAAAAAAAAGAACTTATATGATGTTTAGTTGTCTTTTTATCTACATTTTTATTGGTGGAAAATACACGCAACTAAACATTTCTTTGCTTAATCTTGGACATTCCTAAGAGAAAAGAACACGATATTTTCTTCCTTACCCCTTCATGACCTCTTTCTCCCTCCAGACTGGCGCATGTACCTGCCCCGCCTCCAAAAACACTTATAAATTCATTGTTTACTGCTTTCCAAGCATTTCCCCCACTACTTTGCTTGAGATAATTGACTTTTGTTAACTTACAGCAAGCTTTATAAAACAAACTACCAAACTTTAAAGTTTTCCCCCAGTCTGAAAACCTAATACTAGGTCTTATGCGTTATTTCTTTTGAAACAGAAAGAGAACGTCAGGGAGGGGTCGGGGAGGGGGAAGGGAAATAGGAGCTGATACCAAGGGCTTAAGTAGAAAGAAAATGTTTCGAGAATGATGATGGCAGTAAATGTACAAATGTGGTTTGTGTGCAATAGATGTATGTATTGATTGTGGTAAGAATTGGATGAGCCCCCAATAAAATGATTATAAAAAAGAATGACAGCAATAAATTGATGCTTTTGAGCCACTGAACTCTTGGAGGACTTAAGAAGAGGAATCTGAGATTCCTGGAGCAGCCAGGATATGAGGAGTCGGCTGAGTTGAGGAAAATGTAATCTTCCCTCTCTCTGATCTGTCTGGGCCAGGACACAAGGACACATGTGTAGCATTGACTCTTGGTAGAGGGTCACTTATGTTCAAATTAAGCTTCCGTGAGGGGCTTGATGATTAAGCCTCCATCTCTCTAAGGAAAAGGTTAGGCTTTACTGTTTTTTCTCACACCTGCTCTTCTTATGTGCAGGTGGATGGAAGCATGCCTAGGGGAAGACCTGCCGCCCACCACAGAACTGGAGGAGGGACTGAGGAATGGGGTCTACCTTGCCAAACTAGGAAACTTCTTCTCTCCCAAAGTGGTTTCTCTGAAGAAAATCTACGATCGAGAGCAGACCAGATATAAGGTGAGTCTTTTCTTCCTGAATGCTATAATGTCAGTAAACTTGAGAGAGAGTGGCAGCTATTGAGACACACATGTTAGGTGTGTGTAGTTTAATAAAAATAAAAATGATAATAGCAATTAAACTTCTACCTGAGTGGAGAGAATAGTGCAAAATCTAAATATAACAGTGAAATAATTTTAGCTGTTTATATTTCTGGATGAATTATGACAGCATGTCTAAACATTTTCATAGACCTTGGTGCATTTATTTTTCTAGATGTCAGAGGGACTAACCAAAGAAATTACTACTCTAAATACAGTTTTAACTGAGAATTGAGATTTGTTGGCCACGTTGGAAGCAGTGGCAACTTTTGGAGTAAAAACTCCTTGTGAGATTAGAGTCAAGGTAAAATGGGAAAAGCGATCGTTTCAGAAAATTGAGATTAGTGTGAGATTGAGTTTGAGGCTTGTGATCCAAGCTCCAGGAAAAGAAGACCACTTAACTAAATTGGAATGTTGACAGTGATCAATTACTGTTGTCTGTAGAGCACCCTAGCAAGGTTTACCAGTGTAACAGTGATTTGAGAAAAGATGATTATAAAAGATAGTGGAAGACTTTCACCAGGAACAAATGTAAAAACTGGGTCAAAATTTAGAAGGAGTTATAACATGAAGATAGAGTCAAAAGAAATTTTTAAACATTCTTTTTAAATTCAGAGGAAAACCTGGAAACTGTAGTCTTAAGCCAAGTCAAGATACTAAATAGAAAAAAATTATAACCAAGAAGCAAATACTTATAGCTAAGTGTTAAATAAAGAAGTTAGTCTGAAGACAACTTTGACGTTCTGCTGAAAGTCTATAGGATGTGTAACAAAATTGCATGATGTTAAAGTTAGGATAGAGACTTAAAATGACCACAGGATAGAGAGGGAAAAAATCCATTTCAACTGAAAGTGAATCTTGTTACAAAATAGTAGGCAAAACTTTTGGAAGGCATATGAAGTATGAGAGCTCTGGGTGATGTATTTGTGAGCATCTCCTGCCTGTAGGTACCACTCAGTGTACGTTATCTCATTAAATCCATACAGCAAATGTAAAGTAGGTGCCATTCACTTAATTGTGCTCATAAAGAACCTGTACATAGGCCAAGAGACAGCCATTCAAACAGAACAAGGGTTTAACATTAGGAAAGGTGTGTGTCAGGATTCCATTCTTCTACCATACGTATCCAATCTGTATGCTGGGCAAGTAATCCGAAAAGCTGGACTGTATGAAAAAGATCACAGCATCAGGCTTAGAGGGAGACTTAGTGACCTGTGATATGCAGATGACAAAACCTTGTTTGCTGAAAGTGACTTGAATGGAGCACTTACTGATGAAGATCAGATTACAAAATTTAGTATAGATTGCACCTCAACAGAAAGGAAACAAAAGTCCTTCCCCCTACACCATTAGACAGCATCATGATAAATGAAGAAATGATAAAAAGCTGTCAAGAATTTCATTGTACTTGGATCCACAATCAGTGCCAATGAAGGTAGCAGTCTGTAATGCAAAGGACATGTTGCATTGGGCAAGTCTGCTGCAAAAGTTCACTTTGAAGTGTTCAGAAAGCAAAGATATCATTTTGGAACTATTTTGTGTTTGACCCATAGTGTCATGTTTTCTGTTGCCCCACATGCACATAAAAGGAAATAGATAAGGATAATTGAAGAGGAATGGTGCATTAAAATTATGGTTTTAGTGAAGACTATTGGCTATAATATTGACCTTCAGAAGAATGTAAGAATCTGCCTTTAAGAAGTATAACCTTTCTTAAGAATGCTCGTTAGAAGTGAGAATGGGAATACTTCTTTTCATTGACTTTGGACATGTTATCAGGAAGGACCAGCGCCTGGAGAAGAACTTTATGCTTGGAAAAGTAGAGGGTCAGTGCAAAAGAAAGTTCTTCAGTGAGTTGAACAGACACAGGGACGGAAACAGTGCAGTCAAGCAGCAATGGTCTCGAGGCTGGTGTGGGGCCAGACAGCACTTGGTTTTTCGGCACCTGGAGTTGCTATAAGCTGGGACCTTTTGGACACTGCCTAACAGCAACAGAACATGTATTCAACCTCATACAGGAATCTCAGAAGAATGAAGAGACTTTCTCAGATTGGAGTCCAAGTCCATTTAACTCTAAAAACCACATTCTCTTGAGTACACATACACGCAGGACAATTCTCTAAAGAGCTGAGATGTGGGTTTGAGTTCTTGGACTTATATGCTATATATGTTAAATTTAAGGTCAAAGGAGCTTTTGAAATTAGTTTTTATTTCCGATTTCCTGCAAGGTAGCCAACAATGCCTAATTCCCTTTTATCTGTTCTAGGCAACTGGCCTCCACTTTAGACACACTGATAATGTGATTCAGTGGCTGAATGCCATGGGTGAGATTGGATTGCCTAAGGTAATTTATATGATATTTATAATCCTGGCTTATTTCTTGCTGTTTCAGAGAAACAATCTCATTCTACTTGTAAAATTATTTTCTGTTGGAATCATAGGTCATTAAAAAGTATACATTAAATGATCTCTTCTGTTTAAGAAATGATCTTGTTTGTTTTTTTGGGAGGGGGCATCACTGCCCTCGGGTGGTGGGAGTAGGAGGCTCAGCCTTTGCTCCTGTGGAGCCACTGCTGGAATTGAACGTCCATCCCAGTGGGCCGCAGTCCTGCGCACAACCACTACGCCACCGGGGCTCAGCCTTGTTCCTTTTTTTGTGCTCTATTTTTATCCCTAATTTTTGTTCTATTCCTTATCTCTGCTTGACTTCCCTCTAGATAATTTCCCTATGATATAATTTACTTTTACTACATTAAGATATTGTTTTGTTTTCAAAGATAAGAATAAGTTTTATGCCGTGTGAATTACAGCATTTATCAAAAAGTTTGTGAACAATTTCCATTAAAAGATAGTGTAATTTTTCCCTTCCTAATTCACATGCCATAAAACCTACTCTTTCAACGTATATAATTTGGTTTTTATGCACCCTCAAAATTAAGTAAAAATATCATTTTCCAGGTTCAGAATATTAAACCTGTAGGGCAATGGTTCTCAACTTTTCTAATGCCACAACCCTTAAATACAGTTGGTCGTGTGGTGGTGACCATCCCCCAACCATAAAATTATCTTTGTTGCTACTTCATAACTGTAATTTTGCTACTGTTATGAATTGGGTGACTCCTATGAAAGGGTCGTTTGATCCCCAAAGGGATTGTGACCCACAGGTTGTGAACCGCTGCTGTAGGGCATAGTACAAAGGGTTATTCATTTCAGATTTCAAATGGTAGGAGCAATGTGATACTTCCTGTAGTTCTGGTATTGGAATGTGCAACTCTGAGATTTTACTTAGGAATGTAGCTGCTATTAGTGAAGTTGCCATCTCCAGCTGCTTATCTTTACCAGGATTCTATAACAGCCAGGCTGTATTAGCACTTTTAGAACCATGGGATCCTTAAAAAATTAAGACATATTCTTTGACTTAGAAATTCTATTTTTAGGAATTTCTCCCAAAGCAACAATCAAGTAAATGTGCAAAGATAATATAAGTAAGATTTTTTTCAGCGTATCGCTTATGATAGAAAAAGCATTGATAGCCAAGTATACATCCTTCATCTAAAAACTCATTGCCATCTAGTCGTGTATGGCTGATGGTGACTCTCTAGAACCAGGGTCAAACTGTCTCTGGTTTCTGAAACTGTAACTCTTTTATGGGCTACATAGAAAGCCTCCTCTTTCTCCCATAGAGCTAGTTAGTGGTTTTGAACCGCTGCCTTGTGAGTAGCACCTCCGCCAGGCTGCCTCTGTCTTTCACTAGGGTTATTAACTGTGTTATAAACACTGAACCCTCATTGAAAAGGTTGATGGTAATTGTTACTGTCAAAGGAAGTTGTAAAATATAAAGTGAAAAAACCAGGGTAAGCTTATGAAAGTTTGTGATCTGGCTATCACAAACTGAAAATATAGTAAGTGTTTTGTGGGGAAAAGCCCTAGGAAATAGAGTTTTCATTTCTATGTGAGGGGGTTGAAGGATGATTTTTATTTTCTCTATACTTTTTTGTATAAATTTATAGTAAATATTTTTGGCAACCAAAGGAGGAAAACGAAAAGGTTGAGGGATATTAGAAAGTGGCTGAAATTACTTGGAAATGACTTTATTTGGTGTTCAGCTTAGTGCTGTTGCATACTTGGATATGTTGAACTGACTTAAATCCAAAGCCAAGTCTGCAGAAGACTAGCTCATGCCCTCCTTTCTCTTTCAGAGTAATGCGCTGAAGTTTTCTTCTTTCCCTTGATATATTTGAGAATTAGGACCCACAGATGTCAAGAGATACAGTACACCAACTTCTTACAGCTGCTCACCATTTCTGTAGTTCTATAGCACCTGTATAGTTTCTTATGATCGGTTTTTACATATTATGTCCAACAGGCAATGGTAGTTTCATTCTGAATGATACTAAGAGCGCTGCTAACAATTGCTCTTGCTGGAAGTGTTGTTACTACAAAGTGCTTTAAAAAATGATTTTATTACCTTTTTAATATTGACGAACAGTCATTCGTTGACCTGACCTACAATCATAGCAAATACAATATTTCCCCAAAGGCTTTCAGAGCCATTGTGGATATCAACTTCAGAATATTCATCTACATGATGTACGTCTAGAAAACTAATGGTAATGCAGTGTGAAATTATTATCCCATAATATAGTATCATTGACAGGATTTGTGTACCATGTATACAAATGGGATACTTCCTTGTTCAGTTTAATTGGTCTATGATTAGGCTAATTGTAGAAACTTTATATAGTAATTATTTTAGTGCTTGTCATTTTTGGGGGGTGGGTTTTGACATTTAAAAAATATAATTGGCTCGACTTTTTTGCTTCTCATTTTTATTTACGTAGTTGATTTTAATCTATCCCTCGAGTTCTTTATTTTTGTTTTTCTACCTTTTGAGTCAATTCTGACAATAGGAACCCTCCAGGACAGGGTAGAAGTGCCCTAGGGGGCTTCTGAGACTGGAGCGCTTACAGCACTAGGAAACCTCGTCTGTCCTGCC
>PVJH01004815.1:108794-120950 GCA_004026705.1 Nesogale talazaci | reverse complement strand
CTAGGAGTTGCTGATGGGTTCGAACCACCAATCTATTGATCAATCGTCCAACGCTTAATGCACTGTGCTACCTGGGCTTATTTTTCTCCCTAGGTATGAACTGTTGTTGCTCTTATTGCTAAAGTGACCAGACATCCCCCTTTTTAACATTTGTCCTGCGTCTTTTTCTAAAATTAAAATAAATATATTACAATACTATTTTTGCATTCTATGAAAATTTTTGTGGCTCCATATAGACCGAATTTTTAATCAAGAACTCCCCCCCCACCTGCCCTCCATCAAAGGTGTCCTGCTTAAAATCTTAAAATTAGTTATGGCTAGGTTCCATGAATCTACAAAAGGGCTTCAAAAAGAATGTGAAGGGCTGAGCCTCAGTGGCGTAGTTGTTGTGTGCAAGACTGCGGCCCACTGGGTTGGCGGTTCAAATCCAGCAGCAGCTCTCCAGGAGCAAGGCTGGGCCTCCGACACCCACCAAAGGCAGTGATGTCCCCCTCACCCCCCAAAAAAAGAATGTGAAGATTTTCCCACAAACCTTTTGAAGCTCCCTATATTTCAGTACTTACTGCCAAATAGCCCTTGTACTAATTCATCAGCTTCCTCACATAATTGTAGACGTTACCGTCTTTTGTTTTTTAATCTTGCCCAATTTTGAATTCACATTTTATCATGGCTATATAAGAAGAGGATTATCTTGTGATGGTCAGTTTTTAACTGACTGACTATGGTCAAATAGCCAATTTTCTCCAATGTCTTAAAAATATCCAATTTCAAGGTTGTTTTTATATTCAAGATGAAATACTGATTGGAGGCCGAGTGGAGGGCTCGCTTGCCAGGCCCGCCTGAGAGTCTCTTCACCGCGGGCGCTGGGGCGGCCATTTGAGATGGAGGGAGTAAGACGAGAACGAGTGTGAGGTGGGAAGGCGGCTTGTGGTTCTCCTGGGGGCCCCACAGTGGGCCAGTTGGCTTTGGGGTGTGTATCTTGAGGCGCGAGTGGGACGATGCGGTGGCTGCCTGGGACTCCGTCTCCCGGGCTGGGGACGCTTCCAATGTGGGCGAGGCTGGGCCGGGGAGGAGGAGCGGACACTGGGTCAGCCCGCTCCCTCAGATTTAATTTTTGTTTACGCTGCATCAATGGAGCACATGCTGGGGGCCTGGAAGACATTCAGCAATGGTTTTGGATTGAAAGACTCTGTGTTTGATGGCGCCATAGTTCAGCAGTTTGGCTATCAGTGTCGGGCATCAGATGATGGCAAACTCACAGATTCTTCTAAGACAAGCAGTGCTATCTGAGTTTTCTTGCCAAACAAGCAAAGAACAGTGGTCAGTGTACGGCATGGAATGACCTTGCATGATGAAAGCCCTTAAGGTGAGGGGCTTGCAGCCAGAGTGTTGTGCAGTGTTCCGTCTTCTCCATGAACACAAAGGTAAAAATGCACGTCTAGCTTGGAATACTGATGCTGCCTCTTTGATTGGAGAAGAACTTCAAGTAGATTTCCTGGATCATGTTCCTCTCACAACACACAATTTTGCTCGGAAAACGTTCCTGAAGCTTGCCTTCTGTGATATCTGTCAGAAGTCTCTGCTAAATGGGTTTCGATGTCATTCTTGTGGCCACACATTTCATGAGCCCTGTAGCACAAAAGTACCCACTGTGTGTGTGGACTGGAGTAATATAAGATAGCTCCCAGCAGGACCTTCGTTGACAATGCGTCGGATGCAAGAATCTGTTTCCAGGATGCCGGCCAGTTCCCAACAGAGATACTTACACCACACGCCTTCACGTTCAACACTTCCAGCTCCTCCTCTGAGGGGGTCACTCTCCCAGAGGCAAAGGTCGATGTCCACACCTAATCTCCACATGGTCAGCACCACCCTGCCTGTGGACAGCAGGATGATAGAGTATGCAATTCAAAGTCACAGTGAATCAGCCTCACCTTCAGCCGTGTCTGGGAGTCCCAACAACTTGTGCCCAACAGGATGGTCACAGCCCCAAGCCCCTGTGCCAGCACAGAGAGAGTGGGCCCCAGGAGAAAAACAAAATTAGACCTCGTGGACAGAGAGATTCAAGCTATTACTGGGAAATAAAGGCCAGTGAAGTGATGCTCTTCACCCAAATTGGATCGGGATCATTTGGGACTGTTTATAAGGGCAAATGTCATGGAGATGTTGCTATAAAGATCCTCAAGGTCATTGACCCAACACCTGAGCCATTCCAAGCCTTTAGAAATGAGGAGGCTGTCTCATGTAAAACACGGCACGTGCACATCTTGCTTTTCATGGGATACATGACAAAAGACAATCTGGCAATTGTAATCCAGTGGACTATTTGCATGCTAAGAACATCATCCACAGAGACATGAAATCCAACAATATATTTATCCATGAAGGCCTAACAGTGGAAATTGGAGACTTTGATTTGGCAACAGTGAAGTCACCCTGGAGCGGTTCTCAGCAGGTTGAACAACCTACCGGCTCTGTCCTGTGGATGGCCCCAGACGTGATCCGGATGCAGGACAATAACCCATTCAGCTTCTGGTCTGATGTCTACTCCTATGGCATTGTATTGTATGAACTGATAACAGGGGAGCTTTCTTATTCTCATAGCAACAACCGGGATCAGATCATCTTCATGGTGGGCAGAGGGCATGCCTCCCCAGATCTTAGTACGTTATACAAGAACTGCCCCAAAGCAATGAAGAGACTTGAAGCTGACTGTGTGAAGACAGTTAAAGAGGAACGGCCTCTCTTCCCTCAGATCCTGTCTTCCATTGCGCTGCTCCAGCACTTTTTCCCAAAAATCAACTGGAGCGCTTCTGAGCCATCTCTGCACCAGGCAGCCCACACTAAGGATATCAATGCCTGCACATTGACCACGTCCCCTCGACTGCCTGTCTTCTAGAGGGATTTTGCCCCTGCACCCCCGGCCACCAGGGAAGGAAGGGAAGTCAAGTCAGCCACCAATCTTCTTTTTCTATGGGGACAAAACTCGTTTTCAGAGAAGCTGCTACTAAGGACCTTCTAGACAACTCACAGGACCTTAACTTCATGTTGCCTTCTTTTCTGCCCTTGCTGGCCCTGGGAGAAGCCATTCACCGTGGTTTGTCCTGCTCCCTTCTCCCATGCTCTGAGCCAGGCCTGTCCAGAGGCACAAGTGGATGCTGATGGCAGTATATCATCTGAAGCTCCCAGCTGTTGGCTAAATGGGTGCAAGACCACCAAAAGGGTGGAGCGGGGGCATGAAGGTAACAGGCAGGCAATGTAGCCCTGATGTGAGGACACGTGGATTTTGGAAATAAACTCCTATGAGGAATGCTTAAGAGGAAGGACTTCTCAAAGGGATAGTGGCTAGGCACCAAACAGTTTTGCACATAATGCACCAAACAGACCAGGACTGTCGAGACTGAAGGAGCCTGCTGTGGTACGATGGAACTTCATTTTTCAGACACTTCTTTTACCCAGCCTGTGTCTCCAGATGAGGTGACTGACCTGTCCTCCCAGTCTCTGCCCTCAGGGAGCAGTCTTCCAGCATGCTGAGCAGTCTTCCAGGAGCTGCCTCAGTGGGGTAGGGCCCCAGAGCCAGCCTTGTGTCCAGTCACGTGAGCAAGGAAACCAAGGATACAGGTTTTCTTGATAATTTGGGTTTAATTTTGTTTTTTATTGCACCTGACAAAATACAGTTACTATGGTTCTTCAATTATGTTATTTTAAATCTTTTTTTTTTTGGGGGGGGGCATCACTGCCTCTGGTGGTCGCCGCTACCCAGTGCTGCTCCTGAAAGCTGCTGCTGGATTTGAACCGCCCAGCCCGTGGGCCACAGTCCCGCACTCAACCACTTACACCACCGGGGCTCAGCCCCAATTATGTTATTTTAATAAAAATAAATTAAATGAAAAAATACTGATTTACCTTCCAACCTGAGTTGATGGCACACTGTCATGTAAAGAAAATGTGTCATACTTGTCCTAATGAAACTACGGTGAGACTGTAACACACAGACTGGCCCCTCAAGTAGGGCTCGACTTGTCTATTTTAAAAGGCCGTGGTTACCAAGTTGCCTGGGAAGTGAAGGAGGTCCCCATAATGCCCATGGTGATTGGCCTTTGGTGAAAGAACGCTAAAGATTTGTGTTTAGAAATACAATGTTGATCTATTCTTTTCTTATGATACCTATCCTGGACACGGGTCAAATTGTTCATGATGTTTGCTCAAGGCATGTTTTAGAAAGTGCTTAATAAATGTCAGCTATTATGATGGTCATTTTCATACAGCAGACTATGACTGTGCTCTCTTTGTGGCTGGAAACACTCCAGTCTCAGAGGTAGCTCTCGTCCTTTTATAGTTGTCCTTACTTTGGTAATCTTATGATATCTATGGTACTTTGGTAATCTTTATGACATCTTTTGCATAATTTTCCTACTCAGTTTTACACACACACACACTGCCCCCTACAATCACTTCTCTAGATTGAAGCATGAACAAGAAATAAACCTTTATAGTTATATGCCATTGAGGATTTTGAGGTCATTTGTTAGTCCAGCAGAACATGACATATACATCTATGTGTGTGTGTATAAACATATATACATATATGTAGACACACATACATCTGAGTGACTTCTTTACAGTAGTGGGATAAGCTGCAGTCGCATCACTGGGGCTGGTGGCACCCATGGTCGTAACTCATGGCTGTCACCCCACACCCGTGTACTTCCAGTAAGAGACCACACAAAATCCTTAGCATTGCTTATTACCAGTTTTCATCATAGAGGAAGATGTGATATTGTTCTCAATTGCTACATGTAATATTTCTTAGATGACATGAATGCTAACAACAAAAGGGTGTTGTAAAAACCACTCCACATTGAATTACAACATGATTGGCTCCGACATCATTAGTAGCTGAGCAGAAGGCTTTGAAAAAAGTTTTCTTTTGGGCTGAGCCCCGGTGGTGTAAGTGGTTGAGTGCAGAACTGCAGCTCGTGGGCGTGGCAGTTCAAATCCAGCGGTGGCTCTCAGGAGCAGAATTGGTTAGCGCCCATGACCACCAGAGGCAGTGATGCCCACAAAAACAAAAAAAGTTTTCTTTTTTCCCTTTAATTATCACCTTATTCTCCAAAAAGTTATTGACATAGGCTCACAAATACTAGTGACTACAATGTTGTAGCTAAAACACTGGACATTTTGACAAAATCAGCAGCGACCCAGACACTGGTAGCAACAGCCGCAAGGCCGCCAGTGAATTGCAGCTCATTGTAATTGGGTAATCGTGTCAGGTCTGACTGTAGTGCATAAGAAAACTCAGAAAGGGAATTAGCTTTGTTCTAGTCTTATAGGTCTATTGGTTCATATACATAGGGCTTACATAAGATGTTTTTGTTATTATAGCCAACTATAGGGATTTTTGTACTTTAAAAAATTTGAAATTCTGCTGAAACACCATAGCCAGACTGTACAGTCCATTTGGTGCTATCCCCGCTGGCAGGGTCACCGGGTGGAAGCCACAAGTCCTCCCCCAGGGCCCTCCGAGTCACTGATGGGCTGCACCCTCACCCAACACCTTGGCCTCTGAGAAAAGTTGTTCCCTTGTCTAACTAACTGCTTTCATTGTTTCAATTCCTACCCGACCTTCAGAACAGCCGTTTGGCTGTCCTCTCCTCTGGGAAGTCCATCCTGAACCCCCATACTTGGCTGCTGTGCTCTCGTACATTCCGCTGACATCCTGGATTGCCCTCTGACTGAACCCACTATGCCACTGCTTTGTCCCCAGTGCCCTCCTGGGCCCTCAGTGAGAGCAGAGAACAGTCTTTCTTGGTCATCATTACATTCCCAGGGCTGGCACGTAGGTTGGGGCCATAAATCTGTAGAACGAATAAATAGTTCACCTTCTACATTTCAAACATTTGGCCATACTGCTTTGGCAAGACCACAGGGTATGTGTTCTCCTTGGCCTCTGTGTGATGGTAAAAGCGAAGAAGTATGAATAGCTAACAAATGCTATTAACCCGTGCCTTCCTGCCTTCGCCTTGATGTCCATTTATACAGGCTTCCCAAGCCTTAGATGCTGAAAGAGGCACAGCTATAAACTAATAGTTGGGAGACTTTAAGGATCCTGAGAAGAAAGAATGGTAGGTATTATTTCTAGACAAGTCTCAACAGCACATGAAACTAACATACAGGTCAGCTCACATTATTGCAGCATTTCCTGTTTTAAGATACAGCTTACAGCAGACTTGTACAATGGTTTATGGAGGATGGATGCATTCCACAGCTCCTGTCTAACTGAGTCACCCCCCGGCCGTTTCCTGTCCCTCCCTGCCATGAAGTGGAGTGCCTAAAGAAATGCCTTCCTAATGCTGCCTGTGATTTCCAGGTAAGCTTTGATCAACACAGCTCTCTCCAGTTCCAAGATGAAAAGATAAACCAGGCTGTGAAGACCTTTCATGACGTCAACAGAAATAGTACTTTAAATTAAGCACCTTGTGCTTTAGTGAGCCCCCAGTGGAAGTGTGACTCTGAGTTCTTTGTTGATGAGCATATGGGGGGTGGGAGAGTTTCTGAGGCTTACTTATGAACCCCCGAAGATGAAGGGCCGGATGTTAAACATTAGGCTTCATCCAGAATACCTGTCACATGCCAAAAGGAGTTGTAACTCACCGAGCTGCACATGGGGAAGGGAACAGCTCAGAGAGAAGACAGGAAGAAACCGCAAGAACAGGAAGCATGCGGCAAAGGTCCAAGGCGTCTATGAGAACATGAAGAACACTTTGCATCACTCCAGGCCTCAGGAAAGTTCTGATTAGATGGAGTTAAAATTGAGCAGAGGCGACCAAGGAGCCCTGATGGCGTAGGGGGCTACCTCCACAGTGGGCTCGAAGCACAGTCTGCGTGTGACAGCACCAGCTGCTCTGAGGGCAAAGGATGAAGCTTTCTAGTCCTGCAGATTTACAGACCCAGAAGCCTACTGGTGCAGTCCCGCTCCATCCTACAGATTTGCTACCAGTCAGACTCACCGAGATTGCCAAGGCCGCCAATGAGTGATTGGATAGCAGTGAAGTTATTATGTTTGATACGTAGTGGTAGATACGAAACATTAACGCACTTGCCAAAGTCCATACAACTATACAACAGGGAAGCCAAATGCAAACTATGCTCTTTAGTTACTAATGTTTCCATAGTGCCTCATCAATTATAACAACTGTGCCACACTAATGTTAGGTGTTAGTAATGGGGGAAAGTGTGTGTGTGTGAAGTCTCTGTCCTTTCTGTATGATTTTTCTGTAAACCTAAATCTGCTTAAAAAGTAGTCTAGTAGGGCTGAGCCCCGGTGGCGTAGTGGTTGTGCACGGGACTGCGGCCCACTGGGACGGAGGTTCAAGTCCAGCAGTGGGGCTGGGCCTCCTACTCCCACCGCCAGAGAGCAGTGATGCCCCCCCCCCATAAAAAAAGAAAAAAAAGTAGTCTAGTAAAAAAAGAGAGGGGGGGGAGGCATGCCCTGTAAAGCAGGAAGCTTTCCATAAATGTATTCATCCGGTCAGGTGGTCATGTAACAGAATGCTGTAAAATAATTCCTTCTGCATAAGTCGACTACCAGGAGGTGGTGCCTGGACTCTGGTGAATGCCCTCAAACCTAAGATTATTCAATCTATGAAACACTTAAAATTGCTTTACAAACAAATCCCAAACCCGGAAAACGTCTTTCAGTTTGTAAATCATTCCAAGAGCAGGAAGCCTCATCTGTTGTCCTCAGAGGCTCTGGTGAGTTCAAACTGCTGACCTTGTGGTTAGCAATCTAACATATAACATGGTGCCACCTGGGCCCCTTGACTGTCTAAATAGAAGACTAAAAGTAACTCATCAATTATTTGAAATTTGAAAAGCATTTAGCAAGGTAAGTATAAAGATCAATATATAAAAATTCACTGCACTTCATAAGCTATCCAATAATTCAAAAACATAATTTGTTTAAAAAGAATTGTTTATAACAATATAAACTATAATGGATATAGGAGTAAATCTACCCAAGGGTATGGAAGCATCCGGAAAGAAAATGAGAAAATGGTGTTGAAAGCATTCATGAAAATCTCAATAGAGGTGTGCATTGCCGTTAGGTGCCGGCAAAGTATACTGACAGTTCTTTGGAGGGCCCAAGGAAGAGATAAGCCGGTGCTGGAAGATGGAGAGCCAGAGAGCTTTACAGAAGCCAGGATGGTGAGACTTCATCTCACATACTTCGGACATATGGTCCGGAGGGACTGTCCCTGGTGAAGGACATCTTGCTTGGTAAAGGAGCAGGGCAGTGAAAAAGAGGAAAGTCCTTGAGCAGACAGATTGGCACAGTGGCTGTAATACTAGGCTCAAATGTAAAAGCACTTGGGAGGGTAGGTGAGGTCCAGGCGGTGTTCCGTTCTGTTGTATTCAGGGTCACTATGAAATGAGACCGATTCAACGGCACGTTAACAACACAGACACTAGTCTGTTTCAACAAACTGATAAGCACTGGAAGCACCTAATCATTTATGCCACGGAATGTGGAACATAGCTATTTGGCCAACGACTGGAAGAGATCCATATTTGTGCCCATTCCAAAGAAGGGTGATCTAACAGAATATGCAAATTATAGAATAAATATTGACATCACATGAAAGTCAAATTTTTACTAGTGCTCATCCAACAACATTGACATTGGGCTGCCAGAAATTCAAAAATTAAGAAGAGGACATGGACCAAAGGATAACACTGCTGAAGTCAGAGGGAGGTTGGCTGAAAGCAGAAAATACCAGAAAGGCATTTTCTTGTGCTTTGTAAACTATGGAAAGGCATTTTACCCTGTGGACCATAATGAACGATGAGTAACCTTGAGAAAAATGGGGATTCCAGAATAATGTGCTCACATAAAACCTGTACATGAATCAAGAGACAAATTTAAGCACAGAACAAGGGACTGCTGTGTGGTTTAAAATCAAGAAAGCGGGCTGAGCCCCAGTGGCATAGTGGTTGTGGGCAGGACTGCGGCCCACTGGGTTGGAGGTTCAAATCCAGCAGCAAGGCTGGGCCTCCTGCTCCCACCACCAGAGGGCAGTGATGCCCCCAAAACAAAAAACAACAAAAAAATAAAATTAAGAAAGCTATGCGTCAGAGTTGTATTCTCTCATCATATATATTGATCCTGTATGCTGAACAAGTAAGCCACAAGCTGGATTATATGAAGAAGAATGGAGGAAGGTTTATTAACAACCTGTGATACACAGATGATACTACTTTGCTTGGTGAAAGTAAGAATTTGAAACACTTGCTGATGAAGATCAACAATTGCAGTCTTCAATATGGATTATAGCTCAATATAAAGTAACCCCAAATCCTCACAACTGGACCATTAGCCCGGTAAGCTGGAGTTTTAATTTCAGGGAAAAAAACTTTGGTTTTATTCTTTACTTTCATAGTTATCAATATATATAACACAACCAAATATATTAAATATATATAAATATAATTTTGGTACCAGATACTTTAATTAAGTGTATTTAATTAAATGTTACATAACTAAATGTATTTAGTTAAAGGTTATGAAAACATTGCGCTTGCCGCTATAGAGTTAGGTAACAATGGAGAACAGATCGAAGGTGCCAAAGATTTCATCTTTCTTGAATGCTTACTTGAATGCATCTTACTTGAAACAGTAGTCACGAGATCACGATACATTTGATTAGGTAACACAGTGCATTAGGTAAGTGGGCTGCACAAGACCTCTCTGAAATGTTGAAAAGCAAAGTGTTAGTCCGGGGAGGCTAGAAAAACAAATCCATAGAAACTCTTATGTGTATAAGAAAGAGGTTCATGTACAAGAGCAACTGTACATCAAGAAAACATCCCAGTAAGTCCGGTTCAAGGTCTTGAGTCCAATATTAGCCCATATGTCTGATACAAATCCCTAAGTTCTCTTCAGACTCACGAAGCACATGCAGTGACACCAGAACAATCACAGGCCAGTGGGTGCAGAGTCTTGTGTAGCCAGTGGGAAGCATCTCAGCACTGGCTGGGGTCTCCCCGTGGTTCCTCCAGTTTCCAGGGCTCAGAGTCTATTAGCATGCTGCCATGTGTCTTGTCAGCTGCAATGTCTCCAGGGAGTGAACCAAGAGAGATAGAGTCTCTCCCTCCAAGAAGGAATGACCACAGTTCCCAGAATTCTCAGGAGAAGCCCATGCCTACACAGAGGTCTCATTGTCTGTCTCCAGATGGACAGGATAGATTCCACCCCTACACCTTTAATCCTCAAATTGACACCACAGGAAGTGACTGCCACAAGCAAGAATGATACTTTGAAGACAGGGGCATCTGATCCAAGCCAGGATATCCTCAGTTGCCTCCTTTGCGTGGGAAAGTTGGACATTGAATAAGAAAGACTGAAGAAGAATTGATGCATTTGCATTATAGTGCTGTCAAATAATATTGAAACTACTGTGGACTGCCAGAAGAACAAACACATCTGGCTGGAAAGAAGTAGGGCTAGAATGCCCCTTATAAGTAAGGACAGTAAGACTTCATCTCAAGTACTCTGAACATGGTAGCAGGGGAGGCCAGTCGCTGCAACAGGACATGATGCTTGCTAAAGGAGAGGGTCAGCAAAAGAGAGGACGGCTTCAGCCAGTGACTAGAACAATGGATTCAAGCGTTAACCACAGTTGAAGGATGGGGCAGGACTGGGTAGTGTCTCATTCCGTTGCTATGAGTCAGAGACAATTCAATGGCATTTAACATGCATAGGCATTGATCAGAACTAGATTCTCTGCTTACCCTTTTACAAATTTGATGATTGGTGTAATTATGTACCGACTGCCTTCTAATTCTGTATATTTCTTAAAAAAAATTTTTTTAATTCTGTATAGTTCTAACCATGTTTTCTCCTCTATCATCCATATACATCAAGAGTTGGGCATTGTGGGACACACTTATGACATCTCTCCCTCCACCTTCTTACTCTGAAATGAATAGCAGTAGTGTACCAGACACACTATATAATGTCAATGAACATAACTTTTAATGTTACACTTACAGCAGCACGTACTTTAAACTGTGCTGAATGGTAAAATGAAACTCAGAAGGACACACACACACACACACACGTTGTATTGTGACATGTTTATAAAATCCAAAAGCCAAAAAAGCAATATACTTACTCTTCGCTTATCTATACGATTAAGTTGCAAGACCAGGTTATTATGAGAAAACCACCTGTGTGCAAAAATGGCGCATGACCTCATCACTACATAACTGCTGAACCACTGTGAATTTGCCACCTAACTCCACCCATCAGCCAGCACTACTCTGACCTGATATCTTGGCGAAGTAATTGCCAGAAGTGCGTGGTTAATATTCAAAATAGTTGGCTAGATTTTTTTAAACTATTGTAGTAAATATAACGTGTCTGATAACAAAAAGCTAGTAAAGGAGGCATGTTTTACTTAAGTTTGTATGCAATTAGTATAGAACTAGAAGGGAAAGATAACCAAAATTCAGGATAATGGTAGTGCGCTAAAAGGTAGCACTTGGGAGGCGCTAATTGCTTGTAGAGGTGGATCCACAATTTTTTTTTAATTATGTATTACATATGTCACTTTGTACTCATCAGACATTAGACTGAAAAATGTAAAGCATTTTCTATGCAACACCGGCACCACCCAAACCCCAATATTTCTTAGAACATCGACCCCCTTCTTCTATGTCTTCACAGGTATTAACTTAGGACTCGAGACTCCAGCAGCTGGCAAAAACAGAAAAGGGGCCAAGAACCCGAGTTAGCTTGTTGGTGTCCGCAGTACATGACTTACTTTTCCAAGGAAAAGCAGAATCGGTTTCGGCCCCCCCCCCCCCCTTCCCTTTTACCCTCAAACTTCCCACAAGGTAAGTGTGCCAGTGCCCGCGTCAGGCCGTTCTTTGCGGGAGATCTGTCCCCTTCTCAGGCCCAACCCGTGGGTACGTAAAATCTTCCAACGGGAGTGAGTGCCGGCGCGGCCCCGGCACACAGACTACGCCAAGCCCAGCTAGAGCGTGTTTTGCAGAGCCGGGAGCGGGTTCCTACATCTGCCATCAGCCAGGGCAGGAGAGGGGGCGTGGCCCAGGCGCGGGGCTTCCCGGGACCCGCCCCTCCTTCCTCGCTGC
>PVJH01004815.1:40644-108694 GCA_004026705.1 Nesogale talazaci | reverse complement strand
TTTATACAGGACATTAGCGCCCCATTTGGTAATTCCCAAAGAGCCGCCATGGTGGCCTCGTAGTTATGCATTGGGCTGCAGTTGTGAACCCCCAGCCGCTCTGCAGGAGAAAGATGGGGTTCCTGCCCTCATCCACAGTTAGTCTCTCACACCCACAGGGCTGTTCTGTCTTGACCTATGTGGTCATCATGAGTTAGCACCCACTCCGATGGCCATGAGTTTGAGATTTTCCCACCAGTCTCTCTTTAGCATGCTCTGTGTGAGCGCTGTTTGCTTACTGTCCACACGTGCCCTTGTGCTCCTTGTTTCTATGACAAAAGGGCCCCTAAAAACTAAAGCAGGGGTCGGAGCCATCCCTCAAAGGCTAGGCGGTAACTTTCAAGTGCTATATTACCAGCATGTGTATTGTGTCAAGTGTTATAGATAGTTTAGAGAAGATTAAAGTGTACTGGACAGTGTATGTGGCTTATATGCAATTATAATACCACTTCATGTAAGGACATCCCATCCTCAGATTTTGATGTCTGGTGGCTCCTGTGGTGACACTGAGGGCTGACTCTCATTTCCCTGCCCCTTCATCTTCTCATCTTTGCTTTTGTGTAATTGTCAATGTTGGGGTCTCCTGCTGAGGTTGTTTGGTAGGGCACAGATCTCACATGAGATATATTTTATTCTGCATAAGCTGCTCTGCCATTTCTCTAAAACAGCGCATCTCCACCCTTCTGATGCCGCAACCCTTTAGTACAGTCCCTCAGGTGGTGGTGACCCCCAACCATAAAATGATTTTCGTTGCTACTTCATCACTGTAATTTTGCTACTGTTAGGAACTGTAATGTAAATATCTGATATGCAGGGTATATTTGCATTGTTACAAATTGAATATATTAAAGCATAGTGATTAATCACAAGAACAACATGATCATATATTGTGAAGTATTTACTTCTTATGACAAATAAATGAAGTTTTGTCTTGAAGCACGGTGTAGCATGGGTCAATCTTCACACCAGGTACTCAGATGTGGGCGTATCTGCATATGGGTGGACCCTCCAGGAGATGGGTAGAAGAACCGTGTCTCACTTCCTAAAACCATCAGAAATATGTGTTTTCTGATAGTCTTAGGCGATCCCTATGAAAGGGCCGTTTGACCCCCACAGGGGTCGAGACCCACAGGTTGAGAACCGCTGCTCTAGACGATGATCTCAAAAGATGGGCTTGGCTCTGGGTTGAGCCTCAGGGCAGCGGTCTCACGGAGCCCTGAGGAGCTCTCCTTGCTGCTGTTACAGTCTGTCTGGCTTTTGTGTGCTTTAAGTAAGAAGTTCAGGTCTCCATTTGTTTTTTCCCATCTGATATAGGGGCAAGTATTGTGACAGCGGTCAGACTGGCCTGTGGTAAGCAGGGCACCAACCGGTTCTGGTCTCAAGTCGGATGAGGTCGAGGCTCATGCAGACTTGCTTCTTCTCTGAGCTCTGGGTTATTTTTCTCTTTGGTGCCTGGTGACTAGGGGCCCCTCCATGTACTTTAGACGACTCATAGATCACACCATCATTATGGCCTCTCCGTTCCTTTGAGTGTTAAGTCCAGGGACCCTAGACTGATTAGGGGTGCCATGTGTATTTAGTGGAAGCTGTGAACTTGATTGAGGGTTAAGTAAGTCTTGTGATATTATTTCCTCAACAGAATTTTGAAAAATGTTTATTCCAAGATCTCTCAAACTCAAGAGGGATAATAGCGATGACAGCAAAGGCGGTGTGTCTAAGAAAATAAAGGAAGACCTTCAGTTGGATGGAAGCAAAGATTCTCCCGTGGAGACTTCTTCCCCTTCAAAAGAAGAGGCAACCCCCAACAGGCCCACCCCCGAGTCAGGCCCTACCCCCAGGCCAGCTGAGCAGTCGGTAGAATCCGAGCAGAGTGGTACAAAGGACACCGATCTTCTTGAGGAACCTGTGAAGTCATTTTCCAAAACACAGCGCTGGCCAGAACCTGGAGAGCCTGTCTGTGTTATGTGTGGTCGCTACGGAGAGTATATCTGTGATAAGACCGACGAGGATGTGTGCAGCCTGGAGTGTAAAGCAAAACACCTTCTACAAGTGAAGGGAAAGGAAGAGGAAGGAAAACCCAGCAGCACCCCCAAAGCTGATTCTGAGCCAGAACCTCCACTTGGTGCTTTGTATGCCTACAAAGAGCACCCCTTTATTGTGAACCTTCAGGAGGACCAGGTTGAACATCTTAAGCAGCAGCTAGGAATTGTCATTCAAGGACAAGGGGTCCCCAGGCCCATCGTGGAGTTTGAACATGGTGGCTTCCCCGAGGCTTTGAATCACAACTTGAAGAAGGCCGGCTATGAAGTGCCAACCCCCATCCAAATGCAGATGATTCCTGTTGGACTTGTGGGAAGAGACATCCTGGCCAGCGCTGACACGGGCTCCGGCAAAACGGCTGCTTTTCTTCTTCCTGTTATCCTGCGGGCTTTGGTCGAGGTGAGTTAAAGCTCACGTGCATTAGTCTCAGAAACAAAAGTTACCCCGGTTCTGCCTTAGCCGAGGAGGCCCAGTCCCTCAACAGGCCGACCGAAATGTTAGCAGTTCAAACCCACTAGGTAGCTCTGCAGGGGAAAGACTTGTTGGTTGGCTCCTGTAGAGATTCTAAAAACCAAAGCTACCATCCATCATCCAGTGGGTTCTGAGTATACTGACTCACCAGGTCAGAGTTTAACTGCTGTGGGTTTTGAGAACTGTAAGGCGCCAGGAACAGGAAGCCTCATCTTTCTATCTCTGGGCCGTTGGTGCCTTGTGGTGAGCAGCCCAGCATGTACCCATTCACTTCCCCGCGAGGGCACCTCCTGTAACAGTGAAAACCTAGAAAACTCTATGGTGTGGCTCTGCCCTGTCACAGACGGTCCCTCGGTCCTGTACACCTAACACTAATCTGTCTTCACTGTATTAAAGTCACAAACCGTGTTAGAGCATACATTCAAAGCACGTGGCTCTGGAGAACCGTTTTGGGCCGCAGGGGGAAGCCTAGTTCCTTTTGAGTCTTGATACACATTCAAACTTCATTAGAGTTTTTCCTGACCATTTATATCCAGACAGGTCCTGAACCAGCAATAGTTTATAGCCAGACAAATCCTGGGGAAAACCTGGGAGGGGCAGCTTCTCCCTCTGAGTGTGTGTCTGAAAGTTGATTACCACTCTGGGGCAAGCCCAGGAAGAGACGATTTTGCCCTGGGGCTACCAAAGAGCCAGGGCACTTTCCTGGGTGTGCCTATCACCATTTCCTGAAAATGGCTTCACAGTAATCCGTTCAAGTTAAAAGTCGAGGTTCCGATGACTGATTCAGGGCCAAGTGAACTGGTGTCATCCCAGGTCATGGAAGCCCCAGCACCAACCTGGAAATAGAATATGCTTCCCTTGTACAAAACTGAAATATTTAGAATGTTAAATATTTTTCTTATCTTAAAGACCTCTTCATTGAAAATATGAATATTTCCCATACAAAGCATTTTAAAACAAATTTTCTGTTAAGGGAAATAACTTTTTTAACTTAACAGAAGTGGGAACGATCCAACTGACTAAATGGGGTGTCATTTTTAATCTAAATTTAGTTGCCTTGGGGGTTGCATTTGAGAATAAACAAACTAATTTCTTAGAAACTTTGGTTTCTAAGAAACCAAAGTTGACACACAAGAGTTTTCAAATCCACCCTAAAGTGAGATTCCAGGTTTGCATAGCATTAAAATAATGCTATGTTACCTTGCTTTACCTGGTTGTTTATGGTACAGAAAGCACACTCCTGTGTAATTATTGTAACAGACATTGTGAGTAATTAGTATTTGCTAAGTATATGTTCGCTGTGAGTTAGTATCGACTTGATGGCAGTGAGTTTGGGCTTGGAGGGTAAGTATTAGTGAAAATACTTGGTGGCATCGTGGATTACGAATTGGGCTGTGAACCTCATCAGCAGTTAGAAACCTCCAGTGTCTCCTCGAGAGAAAGACGAGGCTCTGTACTCCCGTAAACAGTCCCAATTCCACAAACCCACAGAGGTGGTTCTACCCTGCCCCCTACGTCCACCCTGAGTCTGGTTTGGGCTGTGGTATCGGTGCTCCTGTGAGGTGTACCAAGGAGGGAAGGCCTCGGGGAAAATGGAAAAAGAAAAGGAAATTGGAAAGTCACAGGAACAGTAGAAAACCCGTGAGGGGAAATGAAAGAAAGCCCTGGGTGACTGGCAGGCGGGTGGGATGCCAGCCATTACCTGGATCTCCAGGAGCCCTGGGAGCAGACCCTCCATCCCCCACACGGGCTCCTGGGCACCCCCTCAGGTCATCTGTGAGGCCTTTTTCTTGCCTCCTTATGATCTTTCACTATTTTGGGGGGTGGGGAATGAGTTCACTGGACAGGCAGAACTAATTCCAGCGTCTTTTGGGCTGGGCAGCGTGTATTCCCGTGACATGCTCCTGGAACTCCCGTGGAGACTCGTGCCTAGATCAGCAGGAACAAATCCCCGGTGTTTTGAGATGCACTTTTCATGTCGTCGCAGGACACAACTCCGTCTGCTCTCATTCTTACACCAACCCGGGAGCTCGCCATCCAGATAGAGAGGCAAGCTAAAGAACTGATGAGAGGCCTGCCACGCATGAAGACTGTGCTGCTCGTGGGGGGCTTACCCTTACCCCCCCAGCTGTACCGCTTGCGCCAACGCGTGAAGGTAAGCATGGTCTGAGGGCACGCCTGTGGAAAGTCCTGTGCAGGACAGAGAAACAAACATTCCTTTGCCCTGGAGGGACTTTTGAACGTGATTTTAGGTAACCTCTAAATTCCTCCCCGGCGAGCACTGATTTTGTTGGTTTTCTGCAGGAGAAGAAAGGATATAATTTATTGAGGGCCAGCTGTGTGGCCAGCACTGCTGGACATTTTCTTTTTAACCTCCCTGTTGGTTCCCGGAGGTCAGTTACTGTATCTCAACTCGGGGAGATGTGATGTGACGGATCTAGGGATGCAGGGCTCACACATGGTGGTTGACAAGGGTGAGACATCCATTTCCCTGACTTTGCTCTCTCAGAGGAGTCAGGGGGCTTGGGGCAATAGTTAATGACCAGCTGGGCTGGAGCTTCTGCAGGAGCCTACAGCTTGTGTGACTGAGTGCCAGCCTTCCTTCATTGGGAATTGCCCTGAGAGTCAAGTGAGATATATTTGATGGATTCGAAACTTGTGAAAAAATTGCAGTTGGATTGTTAATGGATGTTGGATATCCAATATGGATATTGGCTCAGTGACTTTCAGTGTAAAGGTCCTCCAATGTGTAAAACAGACAAAGATTCAATAACATAGGTTTTTATAATAAAATAGAAGGTCAGCAATATGTACTTCTGACATAAACGGAAGAGTTTTTGACGGACGTCAAAACTGAAGTTGGGGTAAGTAATGCATTTTAACTGTAGATTCCTATCAGCCTGGGCTTGACACCTAACTTCCTTTGCACAGAACGAAGAAAACCCTGATCCACATTGAGAAATGAGCTCAAACCCGCTGCCATCAGTCAAGTCAATTTTGACTCCCAGCGCGTGTCGGACAGGGTGGAACTGCCCTTGTAGCTTTCTGAGACTCTTCCGGGAGTAGGAAGCCTCCCCCTCGCCCATGAAGCCGCTGGTGGTTTCAATTCACTGACCTTGTGGGTAGCAGCCCAGCTTGTAACCAACTCTGCCGTCACACACAGCTCCGTAGCCACGCGTCCTAACGCTGGAGGTTGAGTCTTCATAACCACAACACCGTTACAGACTCTCCACATTAGCCTTGATGCACTGGGATATATCTGAAATGACCTTGTTATCACTCTTCAGACTTCACTCAGAATTTATTAACTGTCCCAGGGGGGAAAAGTTAATTTAGCTCAAGGATCCAGCGCAGAATTGTGCTCTGTCTTTGGTTGTCATGCCTCTTTCACATGCATCTCTTTTAATTCAGAATAGTTCTTCATTACTCTTTTCCTATTTCCTGTGATCCTGACATTTTTGATGCTTACTTGATACTTCCAATACTTTGAAAAATAACCCTTAATTGATTAGAGTTGAGTTATGTATCTTTGATCGTATGTTAGTACATTGACCTCCCTACATGTATATGTATCAGTAACAGTCTTAGATCAAGAGGTTATCTTATACCAAGAAGATATCCCAGCGTAGTCCATCTTAAGTCCATAGGTCTCATGCTTGGTTCTTTTATTTTTTTTCTTTTTTTGGAGGCGGGTGGCATCCCTGCCCTCTGGTGGTCGTGGGAGCTACCCAGCCTTGCTCCTGGAGAGTCGCCGCTGCATTTGAACTGCCAAACCCATGGGCCGGCAGTCCTGTGCTCAACCACTACGCCACCAGGGCTCAACCCACTGCTTGGTTCTTTTCATTGGATCTTTTTAAGTATGAAACAATTTAAGCTTTTTTCTTTTATTGGTGAGTGTAAAAATGACCTATGGCTTCCCAAGGGGAGATGAAGCAAACGCAACATTGGCCCAAGGTTAGTTCTTATGAGACACAGGTCAAACATGCCTCCGCCTTCCCCCTTTTTCACCAGTCCTGACATTAGCTGTCTCTCCTGGGTTAGTCTGAGTGGGCTAAAGAAATCCAGGAAGATACTCATATGTGTATAAGAAAGAGGTTTATAAATAAGAGCAATTGAATATTGAAAAAACATATCAGCCCAGTCCAGATCAAGTTCATAAGCCTTATATTAGCCCATATGTCTGGTATAAATCTATAAAGTCCAGTTAGACTCATTAAACACATGCAATGATGTTAAATGCAGGAAAGTCACAGGGCAGTGGGTGGAAAGTTCTGTGGATTCAGTGGCGTTGTAAGCATGTAGGTGCTGATTCCTTTGGTTCCCAGGACATGAGGCCTATTAGCATCGTGTCATGTGTTTTGTCAGTGGAGCATCTCTCAGGGAGTGAGCAGAGAAAGAAAGTGTCTCCCGCCTCCATGGAGAAAACACAGGAGTTCCCAGAATCCTCAGGCAAAGGCCAGGCTCACACAGGCCTCATTGGCTATGACCCGATTGACAGTCTAGACTCCACCCCTTCAGTCTTAATTCTCACAAGTCCCAAATTGACACCAGATTCTATAACTCCCTACTTTTCTGCTGGGTTCAATAAATCATTGCAGTGGCCACACGAAACTCACAATATTTAAGATTATGAGGCCTACAAGGGAAGTTAATAAGTTACAATTCAGGAACAAAAGTCTCACAACACAGTTCTTCAGCTATGACAGCCTCTTTCTAGCCATGCCCATAAGCGAGCCCTTCTCTGGTCCTCAGTCTCTCACCACGTGGCCTGCAGCCTCTGCCCTGCTTGGGCAATTGTTACAAAGCTCCTCTATCACTACTGATCAATGCCAAAAGGACATGCTATAAGTCTCAATACACAAAAAATCAGTTTTACAAACCTAGCTTCCCCAAATAAGTGCCTGGGAACACCCCACTGTGCTCGCGAGTCTTGTGCTCAGCTTTATGCAGCGCGCAGTGGACCGGGAAACCATCACTGTCTTGTGCTCTGGCTCCTGGTTCTACTTCTGCTGCTCCTCTGTTACTTCTCTGGGGTCACAGCTCTAGCTCTGGATCAAGGTTCAAAACGAGAATCTTGGAGTCTGGTGGGCTCCCTCCACTTCTGGCTTGTGTCTGAAATGGTTCCTTTTACACACAAAAAGATGACGAAATTGGCCAATCCCCTCCTTATAGAGCTTTTACAATAGCAGTTAGCTCTGTTAAAAATCCCTCACAACAGACTCCTATGTTCTGACTAACAGGGGTGGGGGTCAGCCAGATCTGGCTTCCTTGCAGCCCCCAGGCAGAGGTCAGACATGTCTCCACCCTCCATCCTTCTTCATCCTAGTCTGACACCAACCATACCACCTGTGACATTACTTCTCTGTTGGCTCAGTAATCCATCACATGGGCCACACTGAACTTGTAGGCTGTGCTCAAAACAATGGGGTCTTGTCGGGGAAGTTAACAGGTCACACAGCCAGGATTCGTTGACGGTAAGGATTCTGTCGCTGGTCCACATCAGCACCACTCCCCAGCCAGCAGCCGAGTCTCTCTTCGGTTCTCAGCCTCTCCAAAACTGCAGGAAAGAGGAGGAAGAGGGAAGCATATGTAGCTTCCAAACCAGGAGAGGGAAAAAGAGACAAATAACAAGGGTAAAGGCCAATGTAAAATAAGAAGATGATTATGAAGGTTTCTGATGTTGCCCAAGAGAAAAAGCAGAAGCCGATAGTTTCATGGCTCCAGATCCGGAGGACCCTGAGTGTGCATCGTGTAGGTGGTTCTTCCCTCCTGTTACTGTGCACAGTGGCGTCCACTATGTCAGGACTTCTCCACCTTCCTAAGTCCATGGCCCTTTAACACAGACAGTTCCTCCTGTTGTGGTGACCTCCCACCATAAAACCATTATTTTTGTCGTTACTTCATAACTAATTTTGGTACTATAATGAATTGGGTGACCCCTGTGAAAGGGTCATTTGACCAACAAAGAGATCATGACCCACAGATTGAGAACCACTGCATGAGATCATTAAGGTCACTAATGTCTTTAATGTCAGCCGCTTCTCACTCCTCTCAATCATTACTGAGTGAGAACAGAGCCTCACTCCATGATTAAATTCCCATCCAGATTTGTCTAACTAAAGAACCCTGACACTTAACCACTATGCCAACCAATAAGTTATAAGACTATTAAGAGCCTAAAACAGCCTTTTAATTAATAAATGAAATAATAGGCTCAAGGAAGGTAAGGAATGTGCACGTTTTCCCAAAGCTAGCTTGTGCTCAGGCTGCCTGCACAGTCCTTCCTGTCATGGTACAAGCCTCATCTTCCATCACACCGGCGGGCCTCAGCCTCACTGGCCGCCCAGCCTCAGGGCCTTCATCTTCACCCTGCTCATTCTCATGGGGCCCGTAGTTGGTGCTGGATAAAAACCAAAAACAAACCCATTGCTGTTGAGTCGATCCCATCTCCCAGTGGCTTCTGTGTGTCGGAGTAGAACTGCTCCCCTGGTTTCCGAGGCTGGGGCTTTCAGAAGACGACGCCAGGCCCACTTTCCAAGGCGCCTCCGGGAGACTTGGAACTTCCAGCCTCTCAGCAAGCGGTGGAGTGTTTATGAGCTGAGTAAGCCCACACCCGGCGTCTTCAAGTTCAAGCAGAGTCACAGCGACCCTGCACAGCAGCTAGAACTGCCCCACGGGTTCCCAGGCTGCGCCTCAGCAGGAGCACGCCTGGTGGCGTGTGGTTCTCAGCAGAGTGCTCAGACTCCGTGCTGCCAGGGGCCCCTAGAGCCCCATAAGTCCTTCCAAAATGGCGTTCCAAGTGACCCCTGTACCTATGAGCATTTATTTATCAATGGTTCGTTTTATAAAATGATCAGGAACCATGTGTGATGGTTTGAACCATGGTTGAAGTTACTATTGACTTCCCAGTGCTTAGCATAGTATCTGGCACCTGGCAACAGCCATCAATAAATATTGTCCGACTGAATGAATGAATAGCACAGCATTTGTGTGTCTTAAAACTTTGCTTGTATCTTTCATTTAGGTTGTCATAGCCACCCCTGGGCGACTCCTGGATATAATAAAACAGAGCTCTGTAGAACTTTGCAGTGTAAAAATCGTAGTCGTAGATGAAGTAAGTAGTGGTGTTTTTTTTTATTTAAGGAATTGGTTATATAAATGCATATACTCTGAAAAGTGTGTAGTAGTTCTACAATTTCGTTGTGTTATCCCAGCATTTTCTCTCAGAGAGAAAGCAACCTTTTAGCAATTGTGGTTTCATGGCTGTCACTGTTGGGAAGCTGGCTTTCTCTTCCTCCTGACAGCAAACACAAGATCAGTGGATACTGTGTTCTCGGTGAGAATAATTTTATTTTATTTTTTAGTGAAAAGATTTTTAAATGTGTCATGTTTGGAAATAACTTAGGACACATTTATTCACACACGCGCGCCCATCAATTTCTTCTGCAACATTGGTTGTGATCCCCACAGCATCTCGTGACTCTCCCAGATCCACCATAAGTTCCCCAGTTCTGTTTGTCCGGTGTCCTGCCCTCCTTAGAACAACTGGCCATACCAAGCAAAAGGGATCGGGCCAGAGGGCAGCCAGGGCACGGGAGAAGCATGCCTGGGCAGGGGAAACCCAGGCACGCTGTGGGAGAGCGCTGCTGCATTGTGGGATGTGAATCAGTGTCGTGCATCAAAATGTGTATGGATTGCTGAATGGAAACCCAGTGTGTTTTAGAAACAAGTATCAAAACCACAATACAAAGGTTTTTGTTCTAAAGTGCTGTGAAATCAGCTATTTCCTGGCATGGTCTTTTGATGGAATTGATTTGCAGGATCTGATTCACTTCTGACTTAAAGCCACCTTGAAAGTAAGACTGGGCTACTGTTGGTGGCTAAGTCCAGATTGTTAAGTTCTTCTCATTTTTTTTTTTTTTGGCATCACTGCCCTCAGGTGGTGGGAGTAGGAGGCCCAGTCTTTGCTCCGTGGAGCTGGAATCGAACCTCCATCCCAGTGGGCCGCAATCCCGTGCACAACCACTACGCCACCGGGGCTCAGCCCCTCTTCTCATCTTAAGAACTGGAGAAATCCATTTCTTCTGGCACTTAAAGTTAGCTCCCATCTCCCTTCACTTCTCTTCATCATTTCTGTCTTCTTTAATTATGAAGGTTTCATCATCACCTCAGGGCTGTGCTCATCATTATAGTGAAAAAGTAGTGTGCCTGTTTGGCGTGCAGGGTGCACAGCTTCTCTTCCAGCCCCTCCGCATGCTCTGCATGGTCTGGGGGAGGAGTGAGCTGTGCACAGCACCGAGGCCACAACAGCGGGGCAGGCACAGAGCTCCCTCCGTTGGCCTCCCAGAGAGGACTGAAATGCCATTTAAGATTACAAAGTGCCCCGGCTGAGCGGCCAGCCTTATATTCACCTGGAGTTGCATGGTCTCAAGCTGGGGGACCTCGGGAGAGTGCCCCCCAACATACTCCTCAGTCTCTTCCCCTTCCCTTGCCTGTCAACAGGCTGCCTGACCTGCCTCCCCATGTTCCTCGCTCCACATGCTCGAGCGTGGCAGCTAGGAGCAGGCCCCTGCCTTTGGCGGACCCCTAAAGCAATAGCACCGTAGGCCACCTGCCCTCTTGGCACAAGAGGTTCTGGCCTTGGCTTGGGCTTCCTGCCCTTTATTCGCTCTCAATAAATCTGCTCAGACCATTAAAAAAAAAAAAGATTACAAAGCGGGGAAAACTTGCCAGAGAGAAAAGACACATCAGGTACACTTGACAATAAAAGCCAGTGCATTCTCACCTGCGTAGATAAAATGAAGTACTAAAGTGTCTGCCAATGAAGGCCAGGAAACAGCACACCTTTTCTGGAAAGAATCGAGTAGTTAGACTATGTGCCTGCATGGTCTCCGTAGCAACTACTCAATTCAATTGTAGGCTATGTCTAATGACTAGACGGTTCTAAATCAACTTTATCTTAAAAATCCACGAGCCGGATTTATCTCCAGATCCATAGTGTGCTGGCAGCTTCTGATGTTAGCTGTAAGATACTGCCATATATGATAAATACTATGTCGTCAGGAACTGTCATGGTAGGTGGAGAATGGAGAGAATCCGTGTACTTGCATTTGAGAGAAATGTCCTCTCAACATGAAGGGGGTTCGATCTGGACAGGGATTTTGAGAAGTAGAGTTCCTACCCAGGATTCCAGGGGAGGAGACTGCCGCAAGCAGTGCAGACCAGGCCAGAGTGCGTGCGTGCGTGCAGGAGGAGGGGTGGGGGGAGCCCACAAAGAAACCTGAAGAGGTCTCAAGAAATAAGGGGAGTGAAAAGTAGAGTAGTTGGGGTAGGGTCAAATTATAGAGGGCCTTGAAGGAGACACCCAGACACGGGGATTTATTGGGGGAGACTTGCGAAAACTACAGAGTCAGGTGCAGCCTATTGAAAGTGGTGGTTTAGGAAGGTGGTTCTGCTGCTCTGTGCGAGAGAAAGGGAAGCAGAAAGGCCCTGAGAGACTGAGACGGACCATCCAGACGCCGTGAGAAGGGTGAGTGAGGAGCAGGGTGGAGGCAGCCGGAGGCGAGGAGCGTCCCTGTGGAGGAGTCTGGGGTGACGGACTGTAAGGAGGACGAGGACACAATGAACGTGACTCCACCAGTACTACTGTGTCTGCATTTTGAAGCAAAGGGCATCTGGGCAAGGCTCGGATCTTGGTGCTAACATCTGAGTTTGACTTTGGACGCTCGAATGTCATAGGAGCGGTGGCCATCAGTGAGGCATGAGTCCGTGGGCCGCGGGAAGTGTGCGTCAGAGTCTGAGAGGTCATGGGTTCTCTGAGGGAGGCGGCTTAGAAAGTAGGAGAGAGCAGAGGGTGAAGGGCAGCGGCCTGGAATCTGAGAGCCTGAGGAAGTGGGAGAGAGCGGCAGCCTGAAAGAGAAGACTGATGGAGAGGAGTGAGGCCCCAGCAGCAGTCAGGAATGAAGGGGGGAAAGACCACGCCCTTGGCACTTGAAGAGCCTATGCTGTCACCCTTCTGCGTCCCCCAGGATGTCTGCCCTTTGGCGTGGAGGACCCTTCCACCCGCCAGGTGACGCAGCCAACGTTCCTCCACAAACAGACTTGAGGCTGCCCTTGTCTGACTGTGTCATGTGTCACAGGCTGACCCTAGAATGAGCCGACAGGTTTTCCCCAAGCGTCCTTAGTCCTTAGAGTCCCCAGGGGTGCTTAAGGACTGGAAGGGGTGACAGCCCTCCTTGAACCATGGTGGCACAGTGGTTAAAACACTCAGCTGCTAGCCAATACCTGCCAGTGGTTTCAAACCACAAGCTGCTGGGGTGATGGAGGAGGAGGCCACAGGTGGGGTGATGGAGGAGGAGGCCATAGGTAGGGTGATGGAGGAGGAGGCCATAGGTAGGGTGGGAGGGTAGCCATCTGCCACAGTAAAAATTGGGCCTTGGCTGCTCGACGGGGCAGTGGGCTCTGTCCTCTCGGGTCACAGTGAACTGTGTGTGCGCGATGGCCCTGGGAATGATGCAGGTGTGTAACTGAGTTGGGGTTCAGGAATCCATCTGTGGTTGCTGGAGGCGGTTGGAGCATGGCATGGGGGTGGAGGAACAGAGGCCCACGCAGGCCCAGGCGATTGGAAATAGGGAGGCTGTGGTACTGTCTGCTCTGTGAGATGATGGGTAGGCGCGGTTCTTAGGTTTTTCTATACGTGCCAAGTTTTATACAGGGAACATAAAAGCTTCTCTTAGAAACAATAGCATGTCTTTAAGAATATATAAAAACAAACTAACAACTAAAATAGGTAAAATGCAGCCTGCTGTTGAATTTGCTAGCTGGGAAGACGCTGACAGCCTGCAGGAGAGTAGTGAGAGGTGATCTGAGAGGGGTGGAGGAGCAGAGATTGGACTGAGAGTGGAGATGAGAGAGTGGTGGACAGAGACAGGCCTAGACTGCTACTCCGGGAAACCTGGGCGAGAAGGGGCCTTATTTCTAATGGCTGGGAGAAGGCCACCTACTGAGATGCTTGGAGCTATTATTAAGAAAAACTGGGTCAGAGACAACGTGAAGGAGTCCATGTAGAAAAAGAATGTCTGGAAACTGGCAGCAGTTGTACATTCTACTTGATGTGATTGAAATTTGGAATGACACATGTATTAAGTTCCAACTAATAATAATTTTTAAAAGCAAAAATGACCAGCATACCTCTGTGATACTGTGTGTTCCATTCCAGACCACTACAATAAAGGAAACATCACAATCAGAAGAAAACTGGGAGCAGTGCATGAAAGAATTATTTGGGGAAGAATTCCATTGCCTTTCCATTTCATCTTCCATGAACTTTTTTTTGAGGGGTGGGCATCACTGCCCTCTGGTGGTCGTGGGAGCTACCCAGCCTTGCTCCTGGAGAGCTAAGTCTCCTGCATGCATGCACTTAGATGAGTATAGCCAATCTCAGCCCGCATTTCAGTTAATAATGGAAACTAGAAAATAGACCCACACAAAAAACAAACCTACTGCCATCCTTGTCAGTTCTGACTCATAGCGACCTGAACTTCACTGAAGCAGGCAGCCTCCATCTTTGTCTGGAGGAATGACTGGTGGGTTTGAACCACTGACTTTGTGGTTAGCAGCGCAGTCCTTAACCCACAGCATCACCAGGACTCTGGAGAAAATGCACAGCCATGAACTACCCTGAGTTTTTCTCTGCCCAATAGGGCGGCCATCATTTGGAATCAATTCACTGGCAGTATATCTTACAAACATTCATAGTTGCACAATATATCATTGGATGTAAATATGGTTGTTGGTTTCACTTGGTACCCTGCCTTTTATCGATGTGGCTTATTTGTCTGGGTAAATATTTCTGCTCTTTTCTGCTGTTAATTCTGCCAGTCGTTCCTAGGGTGGCTCCGGGCTCCAAGGCCAAACAGTACTAATTTTCTGATGGTTTTGTTTTAGGCCGATACCATGTTAAAGATGGGCTTTCAACAACAGGTGCTTGACATTTTGGAAAACCTTCCTACTGATTGTCAGACCATTTTGGTTTCAGCCACCATTCCAACTAGCATGGAGCAACTCGCAGGCCAGCTTCTGCAGAATCCCGTGAGAATAACCGCGGGGGAGAAGAACCTGCCGTGCTCCAATGTGCGCCAGATTGTCTTATGGATAGAAGAACCCTCCAAAAAGAAAAAATTGTTTGAAATCCTAAATGTGAGTCGTAAAACAGTCCATGCCAGCTTGGCGGATTGGGTTTCCATTTTTGGCAGCTCTTAAGAGAATGGCGTTTAGCTACAGCTCTGTGTGGAGGTGTTTAGTAAGGACTTGCTGCCCGAGCTGAGCATCCTGTGTGTGGAGACATTAAGCAATGCTCTTTAAACGCAGCCTTGGTTTTCCTTCTGGCAACAATTTCAAGTAATTCTTTTATGTGAGGTGATAGGAATGACGGGAGTGGGGTGGAGTCCGGGGATGGGACTCAAGATTTCTCTGAACTCTTCTGTTGTTGAAGGTAAGCATTTTAACTCTAACTCCTAGAAACAGATCCTTTGCTAAAGGGACAATATGTGAACAGCACAGTTATTCTACTGTACAGTATTTTAAGCATGTGGTTTTTGTTAACTTTTGAACAGTATTTAAATTACATGGCATGTAACATTTAGGAATTATTTTTGTAACGCTGGTGAAATGCTGGAGACATGCGAAAGGCAATAGATGGTTTGACTTCAATTAATCGTATAGTTCTTTAAATGCTCATTTTAACAGAATATGTTTTCCCTCACTTAATGATATTTATAAACCAGGCTGAGCCCCGGTGGCGTAGTGGTTGTGTGCGGGACTGCAGCCCACTGGGATGGAGATTCGATTCCAGTTCCACGGAGCAAAGGTTGGGCCTCCTACTCCCACCACCTGAGGGCAGTGATGCCAAAAAAAAAAGATATTTATAAACCTGCTGATAAACAACTTGTTCTAGATGCTATCAGAAAAACTTTCCCTCACTAGCCACGCTGCATGAATAATTTCAAGTGTATATATTTTTTCATCTTTAAGGATAAGAAGCTCTTTAAGCCCCCAGTGTTAGTCTTTGTGGACTGCAGACTCGGAGCAGATCTGTTGAGTGAGGCAGTTCAGAAAATCACAGGCCTGAAAAGTGTATCAATACATTCAGAGAAGCCTCAAGTCGAAAGGAAGAACATCTTGAAGGTTTGGCATTCAGCATTCTATATTTTTCTCTTCCCTGTAAACCTGTCCTGTGCCATTTTCAAAAGACTCCATTTTCCCAGCTGGCTTTTAAAGTGGGCCCTGTTTTATTAACTCTAAGAAGCGTCTTTCAGGAAGGCATCTGTGTCTTCCAGAACAATCAGCTGTGTTCTCTGAGGAGTGTGCTCAGAATAGATTACTAATTCAGAACCCACCGGGTCTGAAATCAGGTCAGTTTAGACTGGGGCAGAGCAGATTACCTTTAGAAAAAGCTTGTAAATGATTAGAGTAAGTGGAGGTGGGTGGTGGGGGCTAGGAAGAACTTGGGAGTCCTTGTGTGGCACAGGTAGGTATGCACTCGATTGTTGCCCTAAAGGTTGATGTCTGCACTCACCCAGGCGCACCTTGGAAGAAAGGTCTGGTGAGCTGCTTGCTTCCCAAAGGTCAGAGCCTTGACTGGAGCTCAGTCCCAGTCTGAAGCACACACTGTTGCCCGAGTTGCAAGTGGCTCCGTTGGCAGTTGGGCAGGGAGAGAGATGCAGCTTCGTACACTCTTCAAGTCAATGCAGACCTGCTTAACCGAGGCGATATTGCAGCCACAATCTTGCAGTAAGCACTGAACAGAGCGCAAGTGGTGGCTGAGCCAAATAAACCCTTATACAGTCAATTCTGCAGTAGCTGATGCTGCTGCTCTTTCGCACAGGGCCTGCTGGAGGGAGACTATGAAGTTGTAGTGAGCACAGGCGTCCTGGGGCGAGGCCTGGACTTGATCAGCGTCAAGCTGGTTGTCAACTTCGATATGCCTTCCAGCATGGATGAGTACGTGCACCAGGTAAGGAGGCTTTAGGTGTTTCCCCTGTTTTGTTCCTGAGGGCTTTTTCCAGTAAGGTGTTATCAACAAAAACGTTGGGGAAAAAAATAGGACCTACGCCTTTACATATCTTTGCTGTAAAATTTATATGGATATAAAGTAACTTTTGTTTTTAAAAACTCCTCACAAGGGGGCTTCAAAAAGTTCTGGGGAAACTGCAAAGATACTGGGATATTTAAAACCAATTTTTAATGCACTTTCATATATACCTGAAATGTTTTGAAAAATGATTCGAAATAAGAAACAGAAAAGGTTAATTTAGAGGGTTAATGAAAAGGAGGGAAAAAGTTATTTTGTAAGTAAATTTTAGGCTTATCTTATGAGTGAACATACTAATGGATTTTTTGGGGGGTGGGGGGGGCATCGCTGCTCTCCGGTGGTGGGAGTAGGAGGCCCAGCCCCACTGCTGGAATTGAACCTCCGTCCCAGTGGGCCGCAGTCCCGCGCACAACCACTACGCCACCGGGGCTCGGCCCTACTAATGGATTTTGTAATCAGAGGAAAAAACATTTAAAATCAAGAACAACAGAACTTTGTGCAGGGAGAGTGTTTTAAGGTTTATACTTCTGGCCAAAATAAAATTGATCCTTCCAAGTGTTTGTTTTTTGAGGAATCTTGTCTTCATCTGCTCTTCCTATCCTTGTTTGTTCTAGTCTTTCACCTGTTAAAGGTTTGCTCCCTTCTTTTACGGCCAAAGGTAACAATAGCCCTTCTTTTTAACAGAAATAGAGCCTTCTCTTAGCGCCGCCTTATCTCTCTGACTGTGCCCTGTCTTCCTCCTCCGGCATCACTTTCAGCCCCTTCAAGTAGAGCCTTTCTCTGTGTTCTTAGAGTCACCTCTGAATGCCACCCTCCCTTGGATCACCCACTGAAGTGCTTTTAGCACCCTCCACGCATTGTGGCTTTGCCTTTTACTCTGAGTTAATGTGCCTCTTCATTCGTGTGCACATCAGGGAATTGAGTGTGCCGCAGGAATTGGGTATTCCAGTAACGTGCTTATTTTCTTTCGAATGTTTGTTTTAGTCACTTTAGATCTGGTTTTTCTACCATATTAAAATATCAACCTTTCTCACATCATTACACATGAGGGGGAGAGCAGGGTGGGGACCTAAGGCCCCCTGGTGGGGGAGTCATGGGGAGGAAACAGACCAATCAAGGGGCAGCCGGGCAGTGATGATGCACACAAGTTTCCTCTAGTTCCTGAAGCCTTCCTCCCCCACAACCATCATGGTCCCAGATGGACTGGAGATGGTACACTAGTAGAGAGGGGAGCTGCAGATTTGGGGAAACCGGATAGGTGAGCCCCTTCGGGCCAGTGGTTAGATTGGAGCTGCTGGAAGGGTGGAGAGAAGGTGGGGTAGAGAGACGGAACCAACAGCAAGGATATACACTTAAGCTCCTATTTGAAGGATGGGCATCAAAGGAATGGGTTGGGGGAGAGGTCGGGCAGTGTAAGATATGACAGAACAATAATAATGTATAAAGTATTGAGGGTTGGAAGGAGAGGGCAGGGGAAAAGGGGAAGGGATGGAAAAGCCGATAGTAGGGGCTCAAGGGAAAAGGCAGATAATTGGAGAATGATAATAGCAGCAGACATGTGAAGGTGCTTGGCACAGTATGTTTGTTTATGTATTGTGAAAAGCGATGTACGAGCCCCGAGTAAAATGATTTTAAAAAAAAATATGCAACCTTCCTCTAAAAACTAAAAAATTTTTTTTAAAAAAATCAGCCTTTCTTCTTCTGGAATAGCATATGCTGATTACAAGAATCTGGCCTTTTCTTGATGTCCCAGCATCAGCTCTCTGCCCGCCGATTATCCACGTGCCTTCGTGAGTTGAGACACGTAACAGCCTCAGGGATTCTTGAAGTGTGGAGGGTTCCCATCTTTACTCAGAACAGCCTCCTACTCCTGCTGGTTTTCTTTCTTTCTTTTAAAAATAATTTTATTGAGGGCTCATCACAATCCGTACATACATCCCAAGCACATTAATCCATCGGTTGCCATCATCATTCTCAAAACATTTGCTTTCTACTTGAGCCCTTGGTATTAGCTCCCTGCTGGTTTTCATAGTCGAGGTACACATATATTGTTGTGGGCAGGTGCCATCAATCTATCCTGACCCATAGTGACCCCATGTACCACAGAACGAAGCAATATGTTCAGACCACAGTGTCCCGAGGTGGGAGCCCACTGTTGGAGACTCTGTCAGCCCGTCTCGTCAAGGGTTTTCCCCTTTTTCATGGCCTCCGTTACAGGCATGATGTCCATGTGGTTCAGAAGGCAATATACACCAAGTGAAAAATAAGGCTTCCTTTTCCTGCCCCTTTGTCTGTCTCGCCTTTGAGGGTCTACCAGTTAATAGAGAATATTAGTGCATGTAAATTATGGTTGAGGAAGACAGACCCTCGGCGAGAGGCTGCACCGACGGGCTCAAACATGAGAGCAGTGGTGAGCCGGCGAAGGACCAGGCGGTCTTTCCTTTGTTCCATTGTACATCAGGTCGCGATGAGCCAGGACCAGCTCGCAGACACCTAACAACAGGCATGTCCACATTGCACACCCTTTTATACGTGTTACATAGATGGAGCTGTTTCCGACCAGCTCTCTTACTTCATTAAAGACATACTTGACATCTTTCTTTCCCCATGTACACAAAGAGCTATTATGGAGTAAATGCGTACATGTATGGAGAAGGAGCCCCTGGCTAGCACTCATTGTTAAACCGTAACTTCCTAGCCGAAAGGTGTAGTGGTATCACCCCACTCAGAGGGGCATCGGAAAGGTCACAGCTTGAAAACCACAGCCATGAACAGCACCACCACCCCCTGAATGCTTCCTGTGTGGCCAGCCATGCTTCACCTCATTTGCCTCTTTGAAGATAATGGTCCCTTTGCATGGTGATGGATGAGACGGCGGTCCTGTTCATGAACTCGTTCCTATGAGCAGACAGTGACGTGCTCTCCAGCGTCATTAACTAGTGCTGCAGGAACATCCCTGCCCCTCTCTCTCTGCTCCTGGTGCCAGGCCACTAGACTGGAATGGAGAGTCAAAGGAACGCTTCTTTAAAGTTATCATAGATGTTCCTATGTGTCCATTTTTAATTTGGGAAGCTCCTGAGAAGACACTTCAGTATTTTTTTTTTTTGACACTTCAGTATTTTTAATGTGCTATAAAAAACAGAATTTACAGATTTTTGTTAACAGCTTTAAATCCAATTTTTAAAAATCTCAATATGAGTTATATCTCAATACATGTACCAACCTTCACGTACCAACTAGACAATTCATCCATTGAAGGTGTACAACTCAGTGGGGTTTAGCTGTGCAATCAGGCCACATCCATTTTAGAACATGTCCTTCACTGGGGAAGAAAGCTTGTCCCCATTAGCAGTCCCTCGAGTTCTCCCAAGCACGTCAGTCTGGACAACCTCTCACCACTACGTGGCTTTGTCGATGTCCCTACCCCGGGTACTTCATCCAATGTCTTCTGTGGCACTTCTGTCATTTAGATTGACATTTTTAAGGTTCTTCCACATTGTGTTATGTAGCCTTTCCTTTTGTTGCACAATGGTATTTCTTGGTGAGACTACATCATATTTTGTTTATCCATCGCTGGATGGACCTTGGGGTATGATGCACAATGCTGTTGTTCCAATACAAGTTTCTGCATGAGTATCTCTGTATTTTTATTTCTCCTGGGAGCTTAATCTGGGAGTAGAGTTGCGGGGCCATATGGGAATTGTTTGTTTAACTGTTAGAGGAACCTCCAAGCTGTTTTCCACGCTGGCTGAACTGTGTCACATTCCTGCTAGCAGTGCGTGAGCCCCTAAAGCCTTGCTAATGAATGTGAGGTGAGAGCTCAGTGCAATCGGTTTTGGAACTTTTTCTTCTCGTACACATTGTAGTTCGCTCCACCAGTAGGAAATCTTTATGATTGACACCACTTCTGCCCCCCAAGTCCCACACAGCTGTATAACTGGAACTCAAGTTCTATAGTCAATAATTAATTTTGCTGTATGTGATAACTTGGTATTTTCTATTTTGTTAAATTACACTGGTGGTTGACACCTGACTTAAAGTGACTTCACAAGTATATTTCAATCCAGAGGTTGAAAAAGACTATCGAGGTGATGTTAATCTTATTAAAACTTTTTTAAATAATGGTCTTTGTTACTTTTCCAGAGGTGTTACGATTTTGTAACTATATTTTGAAACCTCCTTTGCACTTCTTTGTAGGTTGGAAGAGTGGGACGGTTAGGGCAAAGAGGAACGGCGATTACCTTCATCAATAACAACTCCAAAAGACTCTTCTGGGATGTTGCAAAAAGGGTAAAACCCACAGGAACCATTCTCCCGCCTCAGTTACTGAATTCCCCGTACCTTCATGACCAGAGGCGGAGAGAGCAGCAGAAGGCGGGCCAGACACAGAGCAGTCTGGTGACAGGGGCCGACCTCATGGACATTATTAGAGAGCACGACAAACGCCATTCTCAAAAATGATGGGCTGCACCTCCCGTGACGAAAGTGTCATTTTTTATTGTTGACACAATTTCTGTCTATTGTTACTGTATGATGCAGGAGTAAGTGGGATATGGACATGAGCCAGAAAACTTTGACGCTATCATTTTCTTGCATTTAATGGAATAGAAGACTTTTTCAGCAACCCTATATTTATTTCTCTTCCTAATTCTCAAAAATTAAAAACAGCTTTAGAAAATTCGTTGCTAAATAGAATGTTTTTTTTTTCCCTTTTGAAAAGAAGCCTTTGAAATGTTTTTCTTATTCAGTAAGTATTTATTTTTCTTTTTAAAGTAAGTATTTCTTATAGCTGCTCTGAGAAAACCTCCGCAGAAAGAAGTCTGCCTCAGGGTGGTGGTGCAATTGTGTTGAATGGGCCTTTGGCACTGGGATAGTTGATTGAAAGCAAGTGACAGAACAGAGCAGAAATGGTCAGAATTACTTGTAAGAGAACAATATGAAATAAGGCTTGGGGCGGGGCTTGGGTTGTTTTCCCTTCAACTTTTGTTAGTATTCATTATGGACTGTTTGTCAAAACAATATCGTCATGTTACTGCTACTTTGCTATTGTAGTTTTAGGTTCATATGACTTTGCGAATTCGAGTAACAGTCTGGCTTTGAGCCACCTATACTTTCAATTCTTGAGAAACTGGTAGCATTAAATTAGGTGGGAAATTCCGAGAGTCAGCAAATGTGGGCGCTTGAGCCGCTTCGCTCGGCAACCTCCTCCAGGGAGTGTGGGGGAGGCTGGGGAGGGAGAGAGCAGCAGTTCTGACGGTGCTTGGGTGCTTCGTGCTGTCTGCACCCGAAGTGGGGAGCGAGGCTTCCAAAGGGTGTCTAAACCATACAGACTCCAGCCTCTGTGCCCATCACAGGTTCATTATGAGATGAAAGAGAGTAGTCTAAGTCCCCCTGACCCTACCTTGTTTCCTACGAGCAGTGAGTGCGTTTACTTTTCAGGGCACAAGGGCCAGGAGACAGGGTAAGGAAGGCTTGATGGTTCCACAGAGTTACAGCCTCTGAAACCCAAGGGGGCAGTTTACCTTGTTCTGTGGGGTCGCTGTGAATCCAAATAGACATATGGCAGTGAGTTTGAGAGGGTTTTTTTTTTTCAGTGAGTAGAGAGAGGTGTAGAATGAGAGGTTGGACAAAAGATACTGAGTAGGTTTTCTGAGTCATGTGTACTTGTTTTGTTTTATTTTAGGAGGGGCATTTCTTTAAACCGTGAGTGCTTTCAAAACTTTGAGCTACTTTCGAGACTGAAAAGTGAAATTAAGCAATTTTTTTTTTTTTTTTTTTGGTTTTTGGGGCATCACTGCTCGCTGGTGGTGGGAGTAGGAGGCCCAGCCCCACTGCTGGAATTGAACCTCCGTCCCAGTGGGCCGCAATCCCGCGCACAACCACTACGCCACTGGGGCTCAGCCCTAAGCAATTTTTCAAAATACAGTTAGAAGCTATATCTGTTCTCAGTTTTCATAGTGATACCTTTGGGAGTGGTCTGAGACCATGGATGCTTCCATTTAGGTCTGTTCCAATGGCCTTGAATTGTTCATGTCATGTGTGCAAATAATTCATGTTAGAGATAAAAAGGAGTTTTACAATTTTAGTATTTTAAAACCTGTCAGATTTTAAATTACCAAAGGCCTTGACTAGCCAAGAAAGACCCTTCAGACCCAGTTGTTGGACAGACTTAACGTTTTACCTTACAGGCAGATAAATTGAATTGTCGGGAAGTCAGTGGAAAGGGTCTCCTGGACCCCACCGAGCTCCAATTATGAGACCTGTAACTTTAGACACATATAGTAGCCTCTCTGTGCCACGGTTTCCCTATCTGTAAAACCTCAGGTGGTTAGGAGGGATAATTGTGTTGGTTTAAGGGGTTAGCACAGGGCTTTTATGGCCCAAGAGTGTTAGTTATAATTACTAGAGAAAAGAGCAGTTTTTGAACAGGCTCAAGCTGGTTTATAAGTAAAATTAGAATGACTTGAGAAATAAGACAACTTGGCAAATCACCATTTCTAGAAGATGATCTTTAAATAAAAATAAATGGCTATTGGTCTGGAACAGAGGCTCATTGGTTAGTAGTTTCCTGGCAATCTGGATTCTTTTCCTCCCTCCCTTCCCAACTCTCAACCTGTGTTCACACTGCCCTTCAGTCATTTCCAGTGGCCTCTTCACACCAGCCTCTCTGCCCTCCTTTCAAATCTGTCCTGCGATGCTGAGCACGCCCCTTGAAGCTTCACTTCCCTGAAGCACTCAGCAGAGGGGAGAGCAGTAGCAGAAGCTGCCTCCCAGGTCCTTCTGAAGCTTCAGTACCGTTGTCCGTCTTCCACACCCAGCCGGACAACCAGGTGCTGGAGAGTCAATGCCACTCATGGTGCCCCCGGGGGGTCAGAGGAAGGCCAAGTTTTTCGAAGAGAGCATCTGATCTGGGTCTTCAGGCCAGTCTTTGGGTTAGAAGCTGAGCGGTAACTGCATCCCCCAAAGACTCCCTCAGGAGGCAGCCCCCAGCTCCCTCCCCACTTCTCAAGAAACGATCTTCTGTGTCTCAAGGGTTCACCCTCTGCTGCTGTTTTTCAAAATTTGATCTCATATTGATTACCTCCCCAGACCTTTTGCTTCTTATCCTTTAGGATCGCTTTCTTTCCTTCCCTGGGCAAGCTCTCCCTTCTCTAACGTCTCTGCCTCTGTCACCAAGGAGGGGGCCTAGCATGCAGTGGTACTCTAGGTCAGGTGCTTTACACACCAGAGCGTCACAGTTTTTAATGGAAAAGACTCCCAGGGTTGCTAATTGGTACATGTGCATTTCAATCTTTTTCCCCAAAGCTGCCTTCTGCTATCATTTCATGAGAGACAGAACATGTAAGCAAGAAAGTGGGGCGTGCATGCACATTCCTTTCCAAGGAAGGACAGATAGCGATCTCAGACCAGTTTGATAAACATCTAGATAACAGGTATCTGTGACACTCCTGTAGTTTGGCATTGTAATTGGCTGAATCCATACCCATTGGCGTTGCTTTTGTCTCTTCCAGTAGTTGTATTACATGATGGAAGTGCTGAACACAAATTGTGTTTTATTGCCACATTAAAGCAAGCATGCTTTACATATCAGACGCCCTCCGATTAGTGTTCCTAGCACAGGGTATGTTTTCAAATGCAATTTTGCTTTTCAAAGAGTTAAATTTCTTGTGCGAGGCCTTAGAATATCTTCACAATAAAACATTCCCACATATTTAAAATGTGACTCATACTGATTCGTTCTGCTTACTTTAATAAATCTGAGTCGATTTTCTTGGATAAAGCTATTCTTGACAGGCGATACTCTGTGGAATGAACGGCAACCGTTTCCATTGCATATGCTCAGTTCCAGACGAATCCTGCCATAAATGTAGGTAGCTATGGCACAAAGGTGCCTGGTCATCCGAGGAGACTTTTCTGGCAGCCACAAGTAAACCGACTCCAGGCAGAGAGGACTCTTGTCTCCAAGGCACGCTTCAAATGACCTGAGAAGCTCGCAGGCCACAACGTGGAAGCCAACCAACGGTAATTAAGTAAACACAGTTCTGCCTGCCACTGCCTGGAAGACCTATTCCAGGGGGATATCACGGATGGCACATAGTGTGGAACTTGACAGAATCACAGGTGAACTCAAGGGGAAGTACAGAGCTGTGCGTGTTCAATTGGATAACTTTGGGCTTTTGGACAATTTTGCACAGCACCCTTTGGCTCATGCCCTCTCTGGTGAAAACTTGTCACAGGCAAGCTCAAGGGCCTGGCTTCCACTAACAGCTCACTCTGCCTTTACAGCTTCACAATGAGCAATAGGCTCTTACTTTGCTTACCTGTAGAGCAAGAAGGGTTTGCTCAAAGGTTCTTTGAAGCCTTTTCAAACCTATATCTTCTGTGCGCCTGGTTCCTTTCCAGAATGTACCAATCTTTGGTCTTTTATCAAAGGCGTACTGGATATGGAGTTATTTTGAGTTGTAAGCATTTAAGTGTCTCCATGTCTGGAATTTGTATGGAAATAGTAATTTTTTTTTTGGGGGGGGGGGGGGGGGGCGGAGTAGAGGGAACAGTATTGGTAAAGATCATAGGCTGGGCCTCCTACTCCCACCACCTGAGGGCAGTGATGCCCCCCCCCAAAAAAAAAAATAATTAAAAAAAATTTTTTGGAAAATGTTGGCAATGGGCTGAACCCCGGTAGTGTACGTGGTTGAGTGCGCAAATGTGGCTCGCGGGCTTGTCGGTTCAAATCCAGCGGCGACTCTCAGGAGCAGCGCTGGGTAGCTCCCATGGCCACCAGAGGCAGTGATGCCCCCCCCAAAAAAAAGAAAGAAAGAAAATGTTGGCAACATGTACAAATATATTTGATACAATTATACAATTGATGTCTGGATTGTTATAAGAGCTGTAAGACCACTCGATAAAATGATTTATTAATTTTTAAAGAGATCATTATTGAAACCAGGTGATGGAGATATCGTAGTTTATTAATATTTGCTCTATATTTGATGTATTTGAAATCTTTTATAATAAAAACTCATGTAAGTTAATTGTAGGTGTGCCCTGGTGTATATATCTTTGCAACTTTCGCTGAACTTTTTGGCTTGAATAATTAGCATCACTTCAAATTCACCACATCTGAGCCAAATTTATCCCTTCCTCACAAAAAGGCAACTTCCCTTCTCTGGCTTCCATGTTGGCTGTGGTGCTGCCCTCCCCACCCCCTCTCTCCCCACCCTGCCCTGCTCAAAATGCTAGTGTCTCATCACTTTTGCTCCTTAATCTTCTCATCTGCTTTGTTACCAAACCCGATGGATTTTTCTCTCAAAATGTCTGTATCCCTGTGCTGTCTCCAAACCCAGAACTCTCACCTCAAATCTAAATTTCAATAGCAGCTTCTGAATTGGCCATTCTTCTGATAACCCCTTCTCCCACATCCCTCCAACCCAGTGCAAGGGGCCCGTTTCCCCCCTTGAATTTGATGACTTTGTTCTTTGAGAGAAACCTGTGCGGTTCCAGTCTAGGTTCTTCTGAGGGGAGTCGAGGCCCAGCAGCATCTCCGCTCCACAGCAGGGTGTTGTGCACGTAAGGGTCATCCCAGACATGGCATTGTGGATGACAGACTGACAGTTGGTCAGCTCTTCTGTAAATCTTGCCGGTGCACATTACCGGAACTGATGGCAGCCAGGAATCCGATTCCACTGGGCTTCTAACGTTGAGGTCAGCAGTTCAAACCCGTCAGCTGCTCCAAGGGAGAAAGACAAGGCTTTGTACTTTTCTCACAGGAGCAGTCTCTGTCCTCCAGGGTCACTGTGCGCCCGACTCCACTTGATGGAAGTGAAGGGAGTTTGGTGAGCCCTCATCAGTCCAGCACAAATGAAGAAACAATCTGACAATTTCAGCTCAAGAGAGGAGTGGTTTTTAGTATTTTTCTTTATACGGTGAATTCCGGTGCCATTTATACTAGTGTTACAAGAGGATTAAGAGATTGTGAGGACTGAGAATCAGAAAAGAATAGTAAAAGCGGGTTCTGACATTTTAGAACCATTACAGTTGCTAGGATGTGGGGCAACTACACTCCATCAGAGGGAGCCCTTGGGGTGGTGTGGACATGACACACGCCATTGCTCACGGAGAACTATCAGCTACTTTCTCCCGGGCAGGGAGCCCTGGCGGCATCGAGACTTCTGTACTGAGCTGCTCACTGTAAAGCCAGCTGTTGGAAACCTCCAGTTACCCCTTGGGGGAAAAATGAGTTTTTTCCAAGGCGCCCGCAAGGGCAGTGCACCTCTGTCCTACAGAATCCTTGTGAGTTAGCTTTGACTTCTGGGACTGAGCATTTGTTCTGATGGAGAAGCCACGTGGCAGCCTGCCTTCCCAAAGATTCCATGAGTCCATTAAATATGCATTCGGGAAAGGATATCAAAAGTGGTTAAGCATTCATGCTTTTTAAGTCACCTTTCCACTCTTCAAGCTAAAGGAACTCATTACAATAACATTTTACCTGGAGATGTGCTCACACGAGCTCATACAGAGAATGTCTGGAAGGACAGCACACAAGCAAACGACAAATGTTGTGGAGCCGGGGAGGAGGAAACTCACTTTCTGTCTTTGTATGTGTGGAGTTCATACTTAGAGGTAAGTGGTAATAGAAAATACCTTTAAATTCTCTTGAAATTGGAGATAGGAGGGAAATGTAAAGTGTCGTGTGTTTTAAGTAATAGGCTTCGATTTATTTTATGGAAAAATAGAGTGTTAGGTTAAGAAATAAAATAGCTTGTATACTTGCACTTTCATTAGTCACTATTAAATAGTTCACATGGAATCCCACCCAGTGTCTGTCTGTCATACAAAGTGACTCAAGTGTGCTATGATTCTAACAAGTAAGCCTTAGTGGTTCAAACAAGGTTAGAAAAACAATTAAGTGGGCTGAGCCCCAATGGCGTGGTGGTTGTGTGCAGGACTGAGGCCCACTGGGTTGGAGGTTCAAATCCAGCTCCACGGAGCAAAGGCTGGGCCTCCTACTCCCACCACCAGAGGGCAGTGATGCCTAAAAAAAAAAAAAAAATGAAAAAGAAAAAAAAAAAAAACAAGCGACAGTTGTCCTGGAGTCGATTCTCACTCCTGGTGATGCTGCAGCACACCAGAACGCTGCCCCCGAGGGTTTCCATATGCATTTTCAGAAGGAGATTGCCAGACCCATCTTCCAAGGGGCCACGACTAGGTTCGAACCTCCCACCTTCCAGATGGCTGCCAGTGGCTGCAACAATGGACTGAGGACACAAAACCATGCAGTGTTTCCTTCTGTTCTCTGCAGGGCTGTCATAAGCCAGAGTTTTCAGGATGGCAAATAACGTGAATCTATAAAGTGATATGATGAATTCAAATCTCTAATGAATAAAATAATTCACCTTACTGCTGTTCCCAAACCAAAGGCCAAACACTACCCATCGAGTCAATTTTGACTCACAGTCAATAAAACAGAATAGAAACACCCTTCTGGGCTTCTAGGACCCATAAATCAGTTTCCTACAATGTTTCCCTGAGGTGAGGGGAGAAGGGAGGCCCTGGAACAGTTCAAAACTCGCTGCCATCAAGTCGGTTTTGATTCAGTGACGCTAGAGGACAGGGTAGACCTGCTTCTGTGTGTTTCCAAGACAGGGTTTTTACAGGAGCAGCACACTCCACTTACTTCCGTGGAGCGACTGGTGGTTTGGAAGTGCTGGCTGTGTGTGGCAGCCCAGTGGGTCACCACGGGCCACCAGGACTCCTGCAACAACCCAGGGAGACTGCAGAAACAGATACAGACACGTGACTGTGGAGGCTGGTCTACAGGACACACATTTTTCATTGCTGGGGTGTCAGGGAGGAGCATTGAGTAATTTTCTTTCGGAAAAGGGGCGAATAAGCCAAATAAGTTTACCGAATCAGAAAACATAATCATAAAGAAGCAAGAAATCAAGCCTCATCTTTCTTATGAGGAGTGCCTGGTGGCTTTAACCTGATGGTCACATAACCCCCTGTGGCAGCAAGGAAGGGGGTGCATTCTAAATCTTTAACATGAATCTTTCCCAAGACAATTCAAGAGGATTTTAAAGTAAATCCCTAGACTAAAGGTGTCCTGGGGGTCAAGAGCTGAGAAATCAGTCACGGTTCTGAGATGAAGGCGGACAAAGAGCTTCAACGTTTTCCCCCCTTCCGCTTGCATTTATGATACATTGGAAACAGTGGACGGATCTGATGGAGCTATTCAAAACACACTCACTGCCAATGGGTACATTCCAATTCACGGTGACCCTACAGGGCAGATTAGAACTGCTGCAGTGGGTTTCCAGCACTGAACATCTTCACATGGGCAGAAACCTTCCCATGGGAGACCAGGGGCCTTGAACTGACCTGGTGGGTAGCAGTCCGACTCATTGTCTCCTAAGCCAGCAGGGTGGTGGAGCTATATGCTTCCTTTGAAAATAATCTACAAAATGGGACTTTCAGAATTTCAATTCCTTTTTGTATACTTTAAGCTGCCATAGTGTTTCTTCCCCCAGTGTGGCAGTCATGTGCTTTATGTTAATTTCATGATTGAGATGTAGGGGTGGAGTCTAGCCTGTGAATCTTGAGATAGCCATTGAGTAGCCAATGAAGCCTCCATCTGGGCATGACGTTCTCCTGAGACTTCTGAGAAGTCTCGTGATATTTCCCTCATGGAGATGAGAAGCTATCTTCCCAGGTGTTGAGAGTTAGTCTCAGAGACAATGAATTATGGACAAGACAAGATGGCAGCTTCCGAGGAGCTGAAGGAGCCGGAGAAGCCACACGGCCTTACCCTGATGGAACCAGACATCCAAAGCTGATGAAGTCATGTGGAGAGCCCTGCCAGCGCTGAGTTGCCTCTACCACCACTGGACCCTGAGCCCAGGAAGCAAGGAGCCATGGGGAGATCCCTGCCAGCTCCGGGATTCTGCACCTACTGGCCTGTGGTTTCGTGAGTCATTACAGACTGGTATCAGGCATATGGGCTAATATGGGACTTATGACTTTGAACTGGACTGGGTTGGGATGCTTTCTTAATGTCCTATTCCTCTTGTATATAAACCATACCCTTATATCCATATACGTGCCTATGAGTTTGTTTCTCTAGTTTATCCAGACTAACATACCCATCCTCCTGTCCAAAGACATTACTGTTTATTTTATAGCCCAATTTATGTGGAGCTCAAAGGTGAACTCTGAAAGTGTCTTCATTTCTTCATTAAAGGGGTGTCTTAAGGCAACAGTCTTGAAGATTCCTCCAATTTCTATGCAGTAACTCTGATTTAGTTTTGTTTATGAATTTGAGTTTTATTGTAACGTCCTACTGGGACTGTCTGTGGTGCCCCTGGTCAAAGGGGCAGGAGGTGGTAACTGGGCACCCTCTAATTCCTCTGGCCTCTGTCGATGGGACCAGTAGGTCTGAGTCTAATGGCTTCCTTGGATCTTTGCTTTACTTTTCTTTGTTCCTGATGGGAAGAGACCAATAGTTATATCCCAATTCATAGTTTTTCTTAATTAACTTTTGAGTGTGGTTTTAATTTTGGATGTATAGTATTCTCAAAGAGTTAATTACGCAATTCATCTCCATGAAGATGAAATCTTGCCATCTTTGCCTATAAGGAGCATTCTGGCTGTACTTCCAAGACAAATTTGCTGGCTCTTTTGGCAGTCCGAGGTACTTTCAGTATTCTTCTCCAGCACTATCATTCAAATTCATCTCTAGTCTTCCTTATCCACCTTTTGTATGCATGAGGCAATTGAAAAAAATGTGTTAGGCGGCACACCTTAATCCGCAAAAGTAACATCCCGGCTTTTCAACATGCTAAGGAGGTGTTGTGCAGCAGATAAACCCAATTCTGTGTGTTGTTTCCATAAACATAGATTGGGGATCCAAGCAAGATGAAATCCTTGACAATTTCAATCTTTTCTCCTTTTGTCATCATGTGACCTATATTGGTCCAGTTGTGAGGATTTTAGCCTTCTCTACATTGAGTTGTAATCCGTACTTATTGACCTAAACCCTTCATCTTATCAGCAAGTGCTTCAAGTCCTGATCATTTTCAGCAAGCAAGGTTGTGTCATCTGCACATGGCAGGTTGTTGAGATTTCTTCTGTGGAGGAGGCCTGGTGGGGTTTGATCAAGTACAATGTATCCAAGAGGAATTACTGAGAGCAGAGTGGAGGGTGAGCATGATAGTGGGACAAGAGGAACGTGAAAGGAAATAGAAGAAACAAAAGCTATTTATAGAGGTATAGCTATAGGCATGCCAATGTGTTATACACACATAAATATATGCATATATGTAAATATTAATTTATAATGAAAGGTATAGAGGTCAATGTACATTTATTTATATGTTAAAGTATTAAGATAGCAGGCAGAATTTGGACCTCTACTCAAGGCCTTCTTAAACAAAAAAACACTTTGTTTTAATAACCTGGCATTCTTTGAAACTCACCTTCCTGAAACAATCACTAAAAGACAAAATAGGTACTTAAGCAAATGCAATGAAGAAAGTGGATGGTGCCTAGCTATCAAAATATACAGCATCTGGAATCTTAAAGGCTTGAAGTTAGACAAAGAGCCATCTAGCAGGGAAGCAAATAAGCCCACATGGAAGAAGCACCAGACTGTGTGATCATGCAGTGTTGATGAGATCAGCTATCAGGTATCAAAAGATCCTAAGCAAACAATTATGTAAATGTTAATGAGGGGGTTTGAATTGGACATCCAAAGTCCACCTGTAGACAATTGGACATCCCCCCACACAAGGGTTACAAGGAAGAGACAATTCAACCAGGATGCAATATAGCACCCACAAAACACACATCATTCCCCTAGTTCCTGAATGCCTCCCCCCACCTCCCACCCCCACTACCATGACCCAGTCCTACCTTACAAATCTGGCTAGACCTGAGTACCATCCATCGGTACAGATAAGACCTCTGGACACATGGAATTCAGGAGACATAAAATCTTCAGGAACAGTAGTGGGAGTAGCAATATCATGAGGGTAAGAGGATGGGGCGGGGGTAGAGAGGGAGAAGGGGAAACCCATCACAAAGGATATATAGCCCACATCCCCCCCCCCCACAGTGGGATGAATAATAGAAATGTGGTTGAAGCAAGACAGCTGACTGTATAAGATACAATTTAACAACGATAATATATAAGTGATCTAGGATTCAGGAGGGTGAGGGAGGCATGGGGAAGAAGAGAAGCTGATACCAAGGGCTTAAGTAGAAAGAAAATGTTTTGGAAATGTTGATGGCAACATACGTACATGTGTGCATGTAAGAATCCCCTAATAGAATGATTAAAGAAAAAAATTTCTTCTGATTGTGATATCACATTCTTCTTCACATAATCCAGTGTCTGATTATTTGTCAAGCACTCAGCTTGAAGAAGTATGGTTAGAGGGTACAACCCTGATGTACACCTTTCTTGACTTAAGAACAAGCAGTGCTAAATATGAGGAGCTAATACTAAGGGCTTAAGTAGAAAGAACATGTTTTGAGCATGATGATGGTAACAAATGTGCTTTGCATAAAATAGATGTATGTATTGACTGTGGTAAGAATTGCATGAGCCCACCCCCCCAATAAAATGATTTTAAAAAACATGCAGTACTAACTTATTCTGTTCACTTATAACTGTCTCTTGATCCATATACAAGTTCCACGTGAGTATAATTAAGTGTCTGAGACTCCCTATTTTCCTAAGGGTACCCATATTTCTTATTCTTGTCATCTTATTTTGATATTTCCTTCATCAGACAACAAAATCTTACACCATTGCAATTTGAGGCTTGAATATTTTTTAGCTCTTTCAGTTTGTAACATGCTGAGTTTCTTCTCTTGCCTTCTGTTTTTCTCACTCTAGGTGTTTGCACACTTCATTGTAATATTTTACTTAGTCTTCTTGACCTGCCCTTTGAACTTTTTTGTTTAGATCTTTGATTTTGTCATGTCTTTTGTTAGCTTAACTACTCTACAATTTAGAGCAAGTTGTCAGAGTCTCTACTGACATCTACTTTCATCTTTTCTGTCTTTCTTGTATTTTTAATAACCTTCATGTATAATGTTCTTGATTGTCATTCCACGGCTCATCAACTCTTCTGTCATTATTATTTAATACCTCAAATTTGTTCTCGAGATAGTCCCAAAATTTAGGTATGATATACTCAAGTTCATATTTTTGTCATACATAACCTCCTGCAGACCAGGCACCCAGCATTTAAGCTCTAATACCATTCCCTCCTCTGACCTTGGATTTTTTTATTCACAGTTTTTGGGTCACACCGGCTGGTGTGGTTCTTTCTTGCAGATTTAGCTTACACCTCACTTAGATGGCTGCTTATTTAAGACAAATTTAAGTCCCTGGACATTATAACCTGGATAACCTGGATTCATCTAATTTTGTCACTGAATTTTGCTCTAGCACTCATATCTTCATTGACCTCTTCAAGTAGAGCCACACGATGTGAACTAATTGTTCTTAGATTAGGGCTATGACTAAATATGAGCTCAAAATCCTTACTCCTATGTGTTGCTTATTAATGTGCCGGGTCCACTTTAGACACATCACTAGCATTTTATTGAGGAACATTGTAAATCATCCCCAGGGGCCATATGGTGATTCTAAAAGTAGTATCATTAATAGCCAGTGGTAGCGAATTTAAAATGCTGCTGAGAAAAAGAAAGTCTTCATGTGTAGGACAGCTTTTCAGACTAAAATACATGGATCATTGGCTTGTAAAGATTAAAAGATAAGTGACTAGACACTATTTACAGAAACAATGACGATAGGACGAACTTTTTATTTTTTTTTGGCATCACTGCTCTCCGGTGGTGGGAGTAGGAGGGCCAGCCCCACTGCTGGAATTGAACCTCCATCCCAGTGGGCCGCAGTCCTGTGCACAACCACTACGCCACCAGGGCTCAGCCCGAAAGGACAAACTTTTAATAACACTTATTCACAAGGGCTGAACTATACCTACTGGACAAAAGTTTGTATAAAAATAGCAAATATATGTAGTAGTCTTAAGTTGCTATTGGGCGCTCTTTTAAATCAAGAGATTTGAATCAAAGTCCCATGACTTTCAAATTCCTACCCTTGGGACAGTAGTCACGTGCTTTGTCTCATGCAGGGGCATGTCCAAGGGAGTCGTTGAACTGCAGGTGTGTTTAAGGTCAAATCCAATTCGCTTAGTGGGGTTTCCAACTTAACTCCTTCTCATGTAGCCTTGGATGAATATCAGCCTCAAAAGGTAAAGTCTAACATCCCAGTAGTCTACACAGTGCATAGCCTACGTAAGTCACCAAGGGCTGGATCATCAAGAGGCCAAACATTTGATTAGGAACATAGTCCTGAGTATATTCTCCCCTGGGGATCCATAAAAGTAATGTTCAGCATTTTTCTTCTTGGCAGGTTGCCCCTCCTGCTTTACCCACCTACAGAAATGAAAGCACTTTCTCTGAGACAGACATGTGTCTGCCCCCCACATCTGGGTTTTACTTTCTGTTCATGTTCACTGAGCACCCTTGTAAGAGTGTCTGTTGACCTCGGATAACCTCGGCCCAATGCTACGTGGCAGGAACGGAGTAATCTTCTCCTCCCCACAACACAAGAAACTCTCCCCAGTGGAATTGAGGTCTCTGCTCAAAGTGGGTTTTAGGACATACCACCTTGTGCTTGGGAGACCAGATTGGAAGATTATGTGACCCAAGAACAGATGCCCATTTTCGACCTGGTGTTTATCTTCATAGTAGTGATCTCAGACAATATCTGTCCTTCTGTGATTGACTTACCTGCCTCAGCAGGTTGGTCGCCAGGTCCATCCATGATGGAAAGTGTCTCCTAGTGCCATCACTGCTTCTTAGAGATGCATAATATTCCATTAGGTGTATAAACCAGAGTCACTGTTTCCATTCCTCTACTGATGGCTTTTTTCCCCAGCTTCTTGCTCTTGTGAACTGTGCTATGATGAACATGGGCGAGCACACATCTGTTTGTGTACTTTGTCTTACTTCTTTGGGGTATGCATCAAACAGAGGTATTGCTGGGGTATATGGAGTTTCAATTCTCAGTTGTTTTAGGTGGTGTCATATCAATTTCCACAAAAGTTATCCATGTTTACAAGTCTCCTGACATGGATCAGAATTCCAGTCGGTCCACACCCTCTCCCGCATTTGTTGTTCTTTATAGATTGGACTATTGTTGTGGGCCTAAGATGATAGCTCATCATTATTCTATGCATCCCCTGATGGCTAGTGATGACGTGCATCCTTTCCATGGGTTTGTTAGTCACTTGAATGTCATTTCTGGTGAACTTTCTGCTTAGGTCTTTTGCTCACTTTTTAATTGGATATTTTTTCTTTTTTCTTTTTGTTATGTATATTTTATTCCAAAATTGAGAAAAATTGCACAAAAATTACAATGAGTACAAAAAATAAAAAATATATTTTAAATCATCTTACTGGGGCATCATAGAACTCATCACAATCCATATACATGTCCATTGTATGTCAGACACATTTGTATATCTGTTGACCTTGTCATTCTCAAAAATTTGCTTTCTATTTAAGCCCTTGGCATTAGCTCCTTATTTTTTCCCTCCCTCCTTCCTTCTCCTCCCTCATGAACCCTTGATAATTTATAAATTATTATTACTTTGTGAAGAAAATATTTTAAAGATTGATTGAAGTATAGCTTGTATAGCTCATCATGAGATGATTGAAATACTGAATTGTATAATATGTGGATCAAATGGCAAAATGTTAAAAAATAAAAACTTTAACCAATGTGTATAACTGGGAATTAATTTGTGGTAGACCGAGAAAGAGGAGTTTTGTTTCTTTGATACATATGTCTTATGTCTCATTTTCTCATGTAGAATGCTCTGGTTCTGTCATTGGCTATGAGAGAAAGATGCCAGTGATTTGCCATTAGGAATAATTCTCATATTATTGAGGTGTTGCAGAATTCTAGAGATTCTAGTAACTAGTTCCTTGTCCATGGTGTCATTCAAAAGATTCCTCTCACCACACACCCTGTGGGCTCTCATTCTACTCTTTTAATGAAGTCGTTTGATTGATGCATATAAGTGTCTTATTTATACCCCCCCCCCCATCACTGCCCTGGTGGGAGTAGGAAGCCCAGCCTTGCTACTGGAGTGATCCTGCTGGATTTGAACCTTCAACCCTGTGGACTGCAGTCCCTCAAACAACCACTGTGCTACCAGGGCTCAGCTAAGTATCTTATTTTTAATAGGTCCCAGTTATCTATTTTGTCTTCTACTGTGTGTGCTTCCTTCTTATATTTGGGAGTGTCCACAAACTTTTTGAAGCCCTCCCAGATATTCTTGATTGGAATTTTTTACTAACACTTCTAGAGAGGGGAAACCAAAAACTACCAGGTGGGGGGAGCTGTAATGAAGTGGAGGAGGTTGAGGAGCGAGCACTCTTTAAATAGACTCAAGTTATTACCCACAATTTACAGCTGCTGGTGATGCTAATGATTATATCTCATCTAAGATAACAGCCTTAGAATTCCTTCCTAATGAAGTAATAAGTGCTGTTTTTCCGACAGTCATATGAAAAGGAACTATAGTAGGCCAAAAGTTAATTAGTAACTCTTCAAGGAACAAAAACGAAGGCACAAACCTTCCCACTGTTCAGCAAATGACAATGGGTAACTTACCCGGCTCTGGCATTTCCTGAGAATCAAGCAGTGCCCTAAGTCGATGGTTTTCCTTGAGATGATTAGCTCATCTTACTCCTCACCCACATCTTGTGAGGAAGGTGCTATCTTCCTATTGAGCAGAGAGTCTGTGAATGGAATCTCTGTCTTAGGACGACTTCTGGTACAACGAGGAGAACGTGCAACTTACTTCCTCTTTAAGTAAGTTGGGATTTTGGTATTTCCATTTCTTCTCAAAACAGAGACCACATCCTCTACAGAGAAGCAAACCAGAGCTGAAGCCACCCTGTGGTTGGCATCAAGAGCTTTCTTCCCTTTCTCTGGACCCCGAGAGAGAAGGTGTAAATGGTCAGGACTCAAACCCAGGCTGATTTCCTTGCCCATCTGTGGACAGGCGTGCGGCCAGACTGCTTCTTAGAAACAAGGAGGCCACACTTCATCATATAATTCGGACATGGGGCTGAGCCCTGGCGGCATAAGTGGTGGAGTGCGGGACTGCAGCCCGCAGCTTGGCGGTTCAAATCCAGCGGCGGCTCTCAGGAGCAGCACTGGGTAGCGCCCATGACCACCAGAGGGCAGTGATTCCCCCCAACAAACAAACAACAAATAATTCAGATATGTTATCAGGAGAAGCCAGTCCCTGGAAAAAGGGCGTCACGCTTGGTAGAGTCAAGGGTCAATGAAAAGGAGACACGAGGAAATGGACGGACAGTGGCTGCACCAGTGGTTCAAATCTAACCACCATGGTGAGCGGTGTTCTCCACCTTTCTCATGCCTCGACCCTTACAGACACTTCCTCGTGTGATGACACCATCCCCCCCCACCACCACCATAAAATTGTTTCCTTTGCTACTTCATCGCTGTCATTTCACTGCTGTTCTGAATTGGGCGACCTCTGGGAAAGGTCGTTTGACCCCCAAAGGGGTCTCGACCCACAGATTGAGAACAGAAGGTGGTGTGACTCGTGGTTTCCTTGTGCTCTGCACCATCATGTCAGAGTCAGCTCGACAACATCTGACAGCCGCCCCGGACCCTCTCACCTGCTGCCCCTTTGGCTTCATGGAGATACTTAAAAAGAGAAAAGTGCCCGCGCCCTTCATCCCTTTCCCATGCCACGCTGTACACTCGGCTACCAATGACCTCGAGTTTCAGTCTCTAACTGCCCCCAGTGCCAGTCCAGTTGCTGAGTGCCTCACACCTGAACCAAACGGAGGAGGGCCTGGTCTGGTCTCCGTCTCTTCCCCACCCCTCGCTCTCTCACCCGCACACACAAAGAATTGTCTGTGGATCTGGCTCCAAGGAAGCATGGCTTTACCTTGAACACAAACTTTGGGCACAGAGACCTGGGTTCGAATCCCCCTTTCACTGTCATGCCAGCTGACAGCGCTAGGCGCAAACGCACAGTGGAGTGAGACTGGAGGGGGGTGAGAAGCTCAGGTCCGGGGCACTGAGTTGGTCAAGGCAGCCAGCGGCAGCACAGGACACTACAGGCCACCAGACCGAGTGGAAGGCAGGACTGAGATGCACCGGGAGGCACAGTGCAGCCCACAACTAAGTCTCCCTTCCTTATGAGAACCCCCAGGAGCTGGGGAGGGAGGGATTCCCCACATCCGCAGCCTGTGCATTTTTCAGTGCAACGGTCTCCCCACCCTAGAAACAGAAGCAGAAATGAAACTTCAACCAGAGCTGAGAGATGAGACCAGAATTAGGAGGTACCTCTGCCTTTGAATGCAAAAGCCCGTCTCACCTTCTCACAGCTCAAAGACATCAAAAGTACACCTGAGAGGGTCCAGGGCCAGGCAGCCTCCAGTCCAGGTGCACACCCACCACCCTAAAACAGGTAGGGCTGTGGCCAAAGGTGTCCCTGTCTAATTACCCCTTGCTGGGTGCCTTTAGCACAAAGGGAGAATTGAGCTCATTGTGTCCTCCGGTAAGCAGAAGGTAAGTTTACAGATGGCCAAGGTGATGAAGGAGTATCTATTGCTACATTCCAGGAATGGACCGGATTACTGAAGATTCAAACCGTTTAGGGAAATAGGCAGAAATGAGGCTAATGAAATTCAGTCTCACCAAGCTGGAAGGTCAGGCGTAAAGAGAATCCATAATACATTTAAATGGAGCGGCACTAGATAGAACTGCTGAAAATCATGAGGCAAGAGCCCTGGGGCTGGGTGAAAAAAGCATCAAGAGGATGGCCGTAAACAGGGATTTCCTCCTGGAGCAGAGAAGTAATGGATCCTGCCTGTAATTAAGTTTCCCTCGCATCTCATTTGGAATCCTCCCAGCAGACCTGGGCATTGTGTTCAAAGGGGAGCGAGGAGGGCTGCAAAGAAAGAGGTGGTCTGGGGCTCAGGAACATGCCGTAAACAAACAAATAAACAAACCCACTCTCACTGCCGTGGAGTCAATGGTGACCCACAACGACCCTGTGGGACAGGGTAAAACTGCCCCTGTGGATTTCTGAGACGGGGAGCCTTTCGGGGAGTAGACAGCCTCCTTTTTCTTCCTTGCAGTGACTGGTGGTTTCGAACTACTCTGCCTTTTAAAAAGGCATCTTCGGGCTGAGCCCCGGTGGCGTAGTGGTTGTGCGCGGAACTGCGGCCCACTGGGATGGAGGTTCAATTCCAGCTCCCAGGAGCAGAGGCTGGGCCTCCTACTCCCACCACCAGAGGGCAGTGATGCCTAAAAAAACCTAAAAAAACAAAAACAAAAACAAAAACCAAAAAAAGGCCTCTTCACCCTCTTCCTAAGCTGAGAATCAATTGAGTTGGTCCTTCAGGTTTGTCTCAGGAATATCAAATGATGTCCCTGGTTCTTTCCCTGCCCACTCGCTGGTGTGGTGGTATTCTTCTCCAAGGTTTGTCTCCCAGGTTCCACCATGGCCACCCGCTGCCGCGAAGCTGCTTCTGGTTCACGGCTGAGCCCTGGGAGTCAGAACAGAGTTGTGGACCACAGGCTTCTGTGGCCGATTTTCTGAAGCAGAGTTCCAGGCCTTCCCTCCACCCAGCCTCTGGGTAGGCTAGCACCTCAAACTTTGCTTAGCAGCCATGCACTTACATGGCCTCCATCACCCAGGGCCCCTCTACTGACCAGGGCAGCCCTGTCATAAACTCAGTCCTGGGAGAGTAAGAAATTTGAGCTGAGAAGAAAAGAAATGGAGTAAGGTCGATGTTCAGGTAACTGCAAGCACGGTCAGGAAGGTCTTTATCCAGTCAGGTTACTGTAGAAGCAGCCATTCAGGGAGGGCTATGGGTTCATGAAATCAGAATACCCTTAAAGCAGAGCCCTCTCCCATCAGCAGGGACCCAAGAGAATCCAGGCTGATGCAGACAGAGGCCTTGCAGTGTCTGGTCCCTGAGACCAGGAGCTGATGGTTTCTGCAGGTCCAGGCTCTCTCACCTCCATCCAGGCAAATACCGTGTTTTCTGAGGACTGACTGAATAGATGTTAAGTCTGCGTCCTTAGCACCTGCACTATCACCCCTACACACACTGAACAAGAGAGAAAGAAGGTCAGCGAGCAATCCCTCCCTTTTCGCTGTGCTGGCCAGTCTGGTAAGTACTCAAATCAAACCCTGATGGATGCCTCTCCCGGTTGGTGCTGTGAGCTGATCCTACACAGGCACACAGTCTGGAAAAGGAAGGGAAACGATCTCTTAATTTTATATAAAGTATGTCTTAAAGTAATAATAATTTGGATCAATTGGGCTAAATAAAACAGATTCTTTTTTTGGGGGGGGCATCACTGCTCTCCTGTGGTGGGAGTAGGAGGCCCAGCCCCACTGCTGAATTGAACCTCCGTCCCAGTGGGCTGCAGTCCCACGCACAACCACTACGCTACCGGGGCTCAGCCCTGAAACAGATTCTTAAATTGAATTCCACACCTTTTCTTTAAAAAAACTGTCTATTAGTAACTCTTTTTTTTTTTTAATTTTTTTTTTTTTTTTTTTTTTGGGCATCACTGCTCTCGGTGGTGGGAGTAGGAGGCCCAGCCCCACTGCTGGAATTGAACCTCCGTCTCAGTGGGCCGCAGTCCCGCGCACAACCACTATGCCACCGGGGCTCAGCCCCTATTAGTAACTCTTACAGATATTACAATCCATAGTTTCATTAGCTCAAGCATAATCATACAATTGCTGCCCTCATAATTTTCTTTTCTTCTTGAACTCCTTGATATCCCCTCCCACCCCAGCCTACCTCCCCTTGAGCCCTCTAATAATTTTTGCCTTAACTTACACCATCCCATGTACCCATTCTCCTTAAATTCTAATATTCTTTCCCTTTGAGTGGGCTCCACAGTCATCGTAGCTATCTGTTCTCTCTTCTGTCCACCCTTCTCATGTCCTCAAGAAGTCAGTAGTTAACTCTCGTTAATGGAGCGACTAGAACATTTGGAATCCATCGATGGCTCAACTTGAGTGGACAGTGTTATTTAGCCGTTTTAAAAAAATCACCTTATTAAAAAAAATCATCTTATTGGGGTTTGTACCTTGCGTATCACAACCCATACATGCATATATTGTGCCAAGCACCTCCCATGCCTGCTGCTGTCATCGTTCTGTAAGCCTTTGCTTCTTTCTACTTGAGCCGGCTTTAGACTTTTAACCCCATGCCATTAAATTGATTCTGCCCCGTAGTGAACCCCGCGTAGGGTTTCTGAGAAGATAAATCTTTAAAGAGACAGACACCCCAGGAGGGACTGGTAGGTTTGAACCGCTGACTTTGTGGTTCGAAACCAATGCCTAGCTCACAGAGCCACCAAGCCTCCTTGCTTTAGCTGTCCTCACTCACTGCCTTTGAGTCCATTCTGCCTCACAGCCACCCTGCAGATGGGCTGGCTTCCTGGGTGCCGGTTTGCATCTCCCTCCCTTGTCAAATTTCAGGGGCAGGGGAAGCAAATGAATAAACTAGGAGTTTGTTCTAATTTCCACAACATCCACCCCCACCCCAGGACTATAATCTCAATCTGCTCAATTCCCGTCATTGTTGACTACAGCAGGCAGTCATTTAGGTTCAATGAAGGCTTGTGGTGTCAAAATTGAATGAACAATGTTCCTAAGACCTGCAGCTGGAAGAAACAAGGAATGCAGTGAACAAGCCCGATTCTTTGGGCTTAATTTCGCAGGAAATCAATGAAGCCCGTATCGTCTTTATCAACCGACACCAGGGCCTGTGAAAACACTTGTTTAACACAGAAGACAGAAAAATGCCATCATTGACTTATTTTCGGGGTGTGTTAAAGGCAACTGAGCAAACGCTCATGCACTTGAACACTGCTCTCTCTGTTGCACCCCAGACTGGAGTATCTGGGGTGGGGGTGGGGCATCTCAGGACTCTTGCTGATAGTGAATTTCTGTATTTTCCTGGTGAGTCAGAGCACAAAGTGTGGTCTAAGTCGTGTGTGTTGGGAAAGGCGGTGGGATGGGGCCCTCTGGAAGTGGGCAAAGGCTTGGAACTAATCTGGAAGCTCTGGGATTGGAGAAACCTACCCTTCCTATCAAGGATGGCCGGGAAAGACAGCTGTGACATACAAAATTCTCCCAATCCAGGTGGCTTCTTTTGACTTGGCAAACGCTCTTCAATAGCCCTAAGTTATTTGGCAGAAATTTTTCAATGCTGTTACTTTTTCAATGATGAGAAAACAGAATTATGTGATTATATCCAGGAGAAAATAATTATAAAAATATTTCAACAGCATCACTCTGAACCAGGGGGTCCTAACACTTAGATGGAAAGGTGTCATTTGCAGACTGTTTGGGGGGGAGGTGGTTAATCAGAACAGCTGGCTGATTTGTGAGATTATTCATGCTCTCGTTGAAACTTGTTGAGAGGCAAATGACTGGAAGCTCTTGCTGACATTCTCCACATTAGGAAACCCCCCACCGTTCTGCCTGCAGGATCAGCAACGTTTTCAACATAGTGACCTTGGGTCACGTTGGCAAAATGCATGAGAAGAAGGCATCGGATTTGGAGGGCCAACGTGGTCCTTGGGAAAAACTTAACTCTTTGGAAGTGAACCCTAGACCTTCCTTTATGTAAAAAACGGTTACACAGTAGGCTTTAGGGCTGACAATGATTTTTAAACCTTACTAATCTTCTCTGGAAGGAACCCAGCATGAATCAAAGAGAAAAACAGTGCACCGAATAGTTAGTAATCCTAGAGTTATTTTCTTCTTGTATTAAAAAAAGGGATTACTACCTTGATGCGATTATTCCTTTTTAAAATTACTGGCAGCGCTGCTCAGTGTACTTAGGCTGTGTTGCTGAGTGATCGTAAAGGGTTTATCCAACAGGCACGAGCAGGTCTATGGTGCGGTAGAATGTAGAAGGAAAGTACAAAGCATTGCGGACTTTCGGCGGCATGACATGATGTATTCTGTGTCGTCATCGGTCGCGCTTCTGCTTTCTGCTGTTGGCCTTGAGTTCCCTCCAGCTCCTGATGCCCTTACGTTGAGCGGAACAACCCACTGGCTCACCTTGCACCTTCTTCATGAGCTAGTTTTATGTGTGATCCCACGGCTCGGGCCCTCAGGCCAGACCATTTCACCAAGGGCGCCCTGACCTTCGCTTGCCCTCCACCTCACCAACCACCACGGGCTTTTCTAAGCAGTTGGTCAGCGAGTGGAGTCTCACCATCCCGCCTTCTCAGGAGCGCTGGTTGCATTCCTTGTAAGACTGTCGTCATGCTCCCTCCTGGGAGTCTGCAGTAGATTCAATATTTTTTTATATCAAAACTACAATTCCAAAATGGCGATGATTTTCCCTCCTGTCACTCCAGAAATTTGATGACCAGAGAGACTCTTGACATAGTAGCTATACTGGATGGCACCAAGCACAACTAAGTGCCTCCCCACTGCCTGTGTTTTGAGTCCAGCTGTCTGACTTAGTAGATTGATGTTGGGTTTTTGTTTTGACCTTCCTGGAAATTCAATTTCCCTTATCTGTAGAACAGTAATCACCAGAATAAAGGGGCCTGTCCTGCAGGGTTACGAAGATCGAATGGGATCATGTGTGCCTCTGGCATGCTTTGTGGTCCATGATAGCTACCTACTGTTGGTGTGTGCCCCTTGCTGATCCCAACCCTGCAGGACCCAGGGTTTTTCTGCCTCTGGTCTTAACGGCACTAGATCGCCACGCCGTGCTTCCTTAGAGCTTCTGAAGGCGTTCAAGCCTCCAACAAGAGGTGCTGCTCTGGTCACAGGTATGACCACCTATGATTGTTTAATCCAGTAATGTGGCTTCACAGGAACGGTACAGCAGTGAGACCTGCCTATAATGCCAGCACGCAGCTGCCACAGAGCCACAGCTGGAATTCCACCGCAGCACTGTGACTACTTCACCTAAACCTCTGCTGGTCCTTTGGGTTTTAAAACAAATAGTCGTCTCTGCAGTCTGATTGCTATTTTGCTTGTGAGCCTTGAAAGCAACTAAATACAATCACTTTCAAAAGTTGGGGAATGCAATTAAAAAAAAGCACTCTGGGCTGAGCCCCGGTGGCGTAGTGGTTGTGCGCGGGACTGCGGCCCACTGGGACGGAGGTTCGATTCCAGCAGTGGGGCTGGGCCTCCTACTCCCACCACCGGAGAGCAGTGATGTCATCCTTTTTCTTCACAATTGTATGCGACTCAATAATTATGCTTCCAATCTGTTTCAAGTCTGAACTCCTTCCACGTGTTGTGTTTTCTTTCGGTTTGTCTCCCTCTGGTGGTTCTTTTAAAAATGTGTGCTTCCATCTTCAGAATTCCTCTGGAGTCTGTTGGCTAGGTTTTTGCTCAGAATAAGGACTCAGCAGCTGTCCCGGCTGGTTTATGTTGTGGTGCTTCTAGAAAACGACCTTACCTCCTTGGAATCCTTGCAGAGGCTCTAATTGGGGAGGGTAAAAGTAGGCAGAGGGAATGTATTCCCTGACCACTTACATGAGGACCACATTCAACTCACATTCAAAGGCGTTGAGGTGTGCCCAGAGAAGTGCAGGTGGTCGAAACTCTGAGAATAAAGTACAAAAGATTAGGATGAAAGGTTGTGTCAAGGGACGAAGTGAAGAGGTAAGTAAGGGCTACGTGATGGGGGCTTTAAAAGTTGTGTTTGAAGTGGAGGAGTGGGTGGGGGGAGACGTCGGGCAGGGAAAGATATGACAAAATAATAATAACTTATAAAATATCAAGGGTTGGTGTGGGAGGAGAAGGTCAGGAGGAGAAAAGATGAAAAGCGATGCCAAGGGCTCAGGTGGAAAAACAAATGGTTTAAGAATAATGATGGCAGCAGGCATACGAAGGTGCTTGGTACAACCTATTTATGGATGGATTATGATGGGTGGTGTACGAGCCCCCGATAAAATGACTTTTTAAAAGTTGTGTTTGACTCCCATGACCACCAGAGGGCAGTGATGCCCCCCCAAAAAAAGTTGTGTTTGAATTGCATTTGGTAGGGAATGTGAATTTGACCAGTTAGAATTCAGTTGCAAAAAATGAAAAACCCAGATAAGGAGGATGTAAAAAGTGGTTCATTTTTATATTATGTAAAAGCAGTCAGTCAGTAGGCAACCCAAAGTTGACATGGAGCTTCTTATCACCAGGGATTCGGATTCCTTCCAATTCCTCCTTCCTCCTTCAATGGTCGTCTTTGTCTTCGTGGTCCGAATGGCTGCCAAAGCTCCAGCCATTGCAGGCATTTACCCAAGTGGATATCTAGACTGGCCCTTGAAACTCGACTTTCCCAAAGGTTAGACTTGTTCATTGCTTCCTCTCTATTTTCTAGCTCCCCCAAATCGCTGGGGAATAGACAATGGAATGTGACTGGGAAGGAGGGAACAGACTGTAGCCCAGGAGAGAGAGAGAATGTATGTGCCACAGAAAAGAAAGACGAGGTGGTTTTAAATGGAGTGGTGACCCGTCACGCTCACTGCTGCAGAGGAATCCAGTCACATAAAGATGAAAGGGCGATTTTCATTGGATGCGGCGGTTGGGTTATGTTAGCAAGAGAGCAGATCTCTGCTCGACGTTGAAGCTCATGACGAGAGAATCTACCTTGTGTCACTCTCACTGTAATGACAACATGGAATAGTGGGCGTAGTTGTTAGCTGGCAGTTAATTCAGGAGAAAAAGAGAGGGGTAAAGAAGCAAAGAAAGTGAGTGTGAGTCTTTAATAATCTTGAATAAGTCGAGTGTCTTGTTCTTGTCCTGTCCCGTTCAATGTGGTTGAACCTAACCTTGATACTGGCATCCAATAACCAAGAGTGGTGACAGGCCTGTTTTGTTGAGCGACAAAGCGATAGACTCTAATCCCAATTCATTTTTCTCCTGGGGTTCCATCCCTGGGCTCACTGGAATGTTTCGTTTCCTTCACGACCCTTATGCTCCCCATGGCCTTCATAACCGCTTTGACTTCTCCACAATTCCTGTAGGACACAATCTTGTATTCTGATTCTGTCTCCAACATTTCCAGGCTAACAGCCCTGACCCAGCAAGCCACGACCACATGAACCTAATGTGTTTCTCACCCCGTCAACCTGCAAACTCCCCCCCTCCCCCACAGGAGCGTGGATGTGAAGGGAGCTGGGGAGAAAAAGCTGGGGGAGTGATGCAGAAAGACAGGAGAGGATGCTTTTCAGTGTGTTAGACGAGAGAGGTGCTGAAAAGCCACAGGAGGCCCATGCGGAGATGGAGAGGCTGACTCCAGGACCCAGGTCAGGGACGAGCCCTGAGTAACAGAAACAGCTGTGGCCTGAGACCTAAACAAGGGCTTAAATGTAGGGAAGTGTACAGCTGGTGACAAATGAGATGAAGAAGAAAACGTGACCAGTCCTCTCAGGTGACTGAACATGCATTCCATTTCTGATTTAGTTCAGACTTTGGAGTCTCTGAGTCCAGGATCCAAGTGATGTAGTTGGATACAAGACGGGCTGCTCACCACAGGGTCAGCTCTTTGAAACCACCAGCTGCCCCAGGAAAGAAAGAGGAGGCTTTGTACCAGTCCCACAGTTTACAGGTAAACTCATGGAGCTTACAAGTTAGTGGGAAGGGGCAGACACCCAGAATGACCAGAGCACACAGCATAAGGTAGGAAAGTGGTCAGCAGTTCGCACACCCTGCCACTGCTTGGGAGAAAGACCAGGTTTTCTACTCTCGTCAAGAGTGACAGCCTCAGAGACCCACCAGAACAGCTCTCCCCTGTTCCAGGGCCACTGTGAGTCAGCATGGACTCCGTGGCAGCAGGCTTGGGTGTTTTCGAATGTTTGTGGAAGCAGACGACACTTCTTTCTCCCACAGAGGTGTTCAGTGGGTTCGACCCCCCACGTTTCCGTGCGCAGCCACGCGCTGAGCTGCTGTGTTGACAATAGCAAAGCATTTCCTGCAGCCTGGGTGAGAGAGGACAAAGCTCGGATGCAGCCAGCTGCTTTGGGGTGTTGGGGAGAGCACCATAGCTCCAAAGTCAGAGGGACTGAGACTTGAGCCCCTGTGGCCCCTGCACTGCATTTTCTAGACTCCTTTCCTTCTTTCTTAAAGTGTAAAGAAGACCCAACAAGGTGATCAAACTGAAGCAAGTTGGAGATTCATCTTGTGCCTTCTTGGGGACAATGCTCAACTGTGTTTTCTGGATTTTCAATAGAGTATAGGTCCATTAGAAAAGCCATTGCTATTTCATCTTTTCTCTTGTTCCTAGGGATTAAGCCCTCACCCTCACCTATGAAAATATGAGGAAGCTTCGTTATAACAGAGAGCACATAGAATGTGTGACCCCCCGCCCCCCAGTTCCTTTGCACTAGCCTTTGATAGGGGAACCCAGTCACTTGAGGAGTTAGGTTAGTAGCAAACCTTTACTGAATACTGATGCTGTACTTTGCAGACACTGGCTCAGTTCAGTTCTGTAGAGGGGGCCCTGGTGGGATAGTGGCTTGTGTGTTGGACAACTCACCCCAAGGTCAACAGTTGAAACGCCCTTGCAGCTCCTGAGGAGAAAGTTGCTGATGTTTTTGGAAAGATGGCCAGCCTCTGAAAGTCAGAGGGACAGTTCTACTCTGTCCTATCGTGTTGCGATCAGTCAGAGAAGGAGCAACCTGACGGGCGTGACGAAGTGACAACTCTTAGGCTGGGCACAAGTACCATCTGCAAAATTTCAGAGGAGGAACTTGAGGCACCCAGGCATAAAGCCCGTTTCTGCTGGTCAACTGTGGACAAGCTTGAATTGGGAAGCACTGCTTCCTTGTCATCCATAAAAGGCCGAAATCCTTCTTGTGTAATCGACAAGAGGCTCCCCAGGTGGCCCATCTTTCTGGGGAGTATTGACCCTGTGGGTGGTAAGAGCAAGAAGCGGAGTTGGAAGCAGCAGTGAGTTCTATCGAGTCTCCCCACATCTGCAGGGGAAATGCTAAGTAAATCACAAGGTGTTATGATTTACTTTACCTCCGGGGCAGGTTTTGCAAGGCCCAAACTTCTTTGTCAGGTGGAGAGATAATGCTTTCTACAGCACTAAGCAAGGACAAGCGTCTCTACCACTGCCCTGGCTGCCACTTCCTGCGTGTGGAATTCCAGGGAGCTCGTGGTTATTCTGGGGCTGCGATCCTCAAGCTTCTCAGTTCGAAACCAGCACCCGCTGCGTCACAGAAAGATGAGGCTTTCTCCTCCGGTAGCGTGGCGGTCTCGCAAACCCACAGGGGCAGTCCTCTGTCCTTCAGGGGCGACACGGATGGCCACCAGACGCCTCAGTGGGCGCGCGAGTACTTGATAAGTTAGCGTGGCCCAGACTGGGGCGGGGCGGCGTGGGCGGGGCCGGTGGTAGCGTGCAGAGCCTCCGCGCGCTTCCGGGGGGAGGGGGGCGGGGGGCGGGAGGAAGCCAAGTGACGTCACCGGACGCGACGTCCCACAGCCAATCAGAAGTCGGGGCGGCCATTCAAATTGTGGCTGCTGCGGGAGCCGGCGGCGAGGTGGAGAGTGCCTTGTGAGCGGCCCCTCGGGCGTCCTAGAGGTGGCGGCTCCTGCGGAGGCGCCAAGGGCAGGTTCGGGGGATCCGAGCGGGCTCCCTTGTGCGGACCCGCGCGGCGGTTTGGAGCGGGGGCCTTCGCGCCGGGCGCGGTGCTGGCCCCGGCATTCCTAGTCGGCGGCCGAGGAGTCCCGCGAGGGGACGGGCTCCGCAGGCCCCGGGAAGCCGGACTTCTGGGCCCCTCGGCGGGGTCTTGGCCCGCAGTCTCGCCCGGCCGGTTGCCAGCACGAGGTACATCCGCCATCGCAACCTGGAGGTGCCCTCAGGGGGGTGTGTTCGTTGTGACATTTCTCCCTGCCCCTTTTCCAATCCGAGGGCGGGAATCCCCCAGGATCACCTTCCCAGGTCTGTGGCAGACGAAAGTCGATTTTAGGTGCCGTAGACTCTGCAGCGTCCTTCCTTCGCTTGTCGATGCCCCGCATTGTGGTTTGCGGTGGGGGGAACCCGGGCGCGGTCCCTCCTGAGCCTGGCGACGGAAAGCTTCATCACACAGGTGCACGCCCTTGTGCCCACTCTTCCCGCTGTGCCTCTGCCCCCACCCAGCGTTTGCAGGCACGGACAGCTTCGAGAGATGAACTTAAACATGACCTTCTTCCCGTTGTTTGTCCCCGGGTGACTGCAGTCTGGGAAGTGGCAGCCGCCCAGTGTCGTTTTACAAGTTAGAGCCCTGCATGCAAATTTGCAGACGCGTTTCTTTTTTTCTTTTTTTGTCAACCGGACGATCGGATGTAGCGTTGGCTAGAAGCCAGGCCTGCTGTTCTCTTTCTTGTAAGTTTTAATGCCGGGCAGATCTTGTTGACACGTGTTTACAAACATCTGCCTAATGCGTTGTCTTCCAGCTAGAGAGCAGACGCCAACTTATGTCATCGTGCTTAGTGGGCCGACGCAGCCAATAATGCACACTGCTTCTGGTACTGCTTTGGGAATAAGCTGTCAATCTCAACCTCATTTGAATCGTGCCCTGGAACTCCTGTCCTTCACCTATACCCCACAGGTAGTTTTAAAAAATACTTTCTGACTCCGACTTAGGCATCGTGGTTACCTTTAGACTGTACTCCCCACGGCTTGGAATACAGGTTTTTTCCCCCATGGGCAGAGTGTCCTAGAGAAGCTTCGGGTTATTGGAAATGGCGAGAAAGCAAAAAGACGCAATTGCCATCCGTTAATATGGGGAAACATTCTGAGCATTCACAGACACCCCTCCCCGCCAAATCACCTACCAAATCCCTCCAGATATCATATAAAACCTGAAATAACACAAATATATTTAAGCTGGGAGTATATGATAAGGATAAAATGAGCCTATACAAAGTAAAAATAACCAATGAGCAGTGTAATTCTAGGAGAAACAGCATGGTGGCGCCACACTCACTGCTGGGACACCCTGCCTCTGTAATGGTTCCCTTGCAAATGCTAAATGTACTTTTTTTCATAAACGCAAAAATCTTCAGATTTGCTTCGCTTAGTGATCCAAGTAGGTTTTTTTCGAAAAAGAAAATACTGTGTTTCCCTGAAAACCAGATCTACCCATAAAATAAACGCTAGCAGGATTTCTAAGCATTTATGCTCTATAAGCCCTACCCTGAAAACAAGACCTAGTGATGGATGTGGCTATACAGCGTCTCTGCACACCCCATGCATTTCATCGCAGAGCTGTGACAAAGACAGGCAGCCCTTCTCATCTGCCCCATCGTGACCTATCTGCAGACTCTTAATATTGTAATTAATAAGTCATTGAAAGACCATTTGCTCATGGAAATGAATGACTACTGAAAATAGAATGACAAGAAATCAGTGTGGAAACTTTGTGAAGCCTCGCCTGCAAGAGGTGATTGGGGTGAAGAATGCATGGGATGAAATCACTGACAGTGTTGCTACCAGTGCACTCCGAGCAGGTCACATGGAAAAGAGCTGCTCATTTAACGAGAGCGCTATTGCTCGACATGAGAGATTGGGGCCAATGGTTCTAAAGGAAATAGAGTCCCAAGATATTCAGGAAGAAATTCGGGGTTTGAAGAGTTAATGATTATGTTCCAGAAGACGAAAACTTAACTATATTTGAATAAATGTTTATTGTGGTACCGTATTTAAAAAAAAAATCCCCTGAAAATAAGCCCAGTGTCGTCTTGAGGAAAAATAAATATAAGACCTTGTCTTAGTTTTGGGGAAATACAGGAACATAAAGGGAACTTTCAAAAGGTGGGGGAATATAGTACTTTTTATATCTCATATGTCACATGGTATAGTTGGTCTGGTCTATGTTTTCCCTCCTAACAGAAAATGAGATGGGGGTCAGGGTGCGTCTTATCTATGAAATCTACTCTTAGAGGGCCTGACATGTAATGAACAAGCCACCTGCGCTATGTGTCAGTCAGCGTAGAGCTTGTCAGTGTTTGCCTTTTGGGAAGTAAGTCATCAGGCCTGTCTTCTGAGGTGTCTCTTGGGGGACTGGAGCTTGTAGCCTCTGCTTAGCAGCTGAATGGGATAGCAGCTTGTGCTGCCTTGGCCCATAAGGAGGACCCACTACATTTACTTGTTGGATAAGGATTGAGGGAAGAGATGTGTTTAAAGCAGCTTGGAAGTGAAGTCCTAGCTGGGGATGATTGCGTGTTGGACTCTACGGTGTCAATGCAGCCCTGAAGAAGGTGCACCTGCTAGCGAGGGCCTCATCACCTCAGTGTCTGCCTTTGAAGTGCACAGAGAGAGACAAGCAGCTCTCGGAAGAGACAGAAAGGACCAAAGGAGGCAGAGATTAGGTCTATAGGAAGATGACCGTACCCAGCACTGCAAACGTCACCCGCAAGTAGGAAAAGGATGGGGCAGTGTCACTGTTGCTGCCATGGTCTCTTGCATGCCTCTGTAAAGTTGCTTTTCAAATGGTAGGCTTTCTGTTTTTAAAGCCCGTTTGTAGTCTGTGCACCCTCATTTTGTTTTCTTTCCATTTTGTAGGTTTTCAACTATTTTCCGAAACTGATCACAGAAGAAATGGCTGGAAGTCAGACCATCATCCAAAGAGGAACTTAGGTTCCTCAGTACCATTGCTTGTCTTTCACGAGCTGCTGCCAACATGTCTGTGTCCATGGCTTATCATCGACAGGACAGCGACATCCTGGGTGTTCCTTCCTCCCCAAAGAATTCCTCAGGAGGTGGCCTCGCCCCCCGCAGCTACCTCAGGCCGCACTTGAAGTCAGATGTGTCAGAAGGTGAAGGTGCAAGTGAAAGCCGAGAGATAAACAGCACTTATGTGATTTCTGCCTGTAAGAAAGCCGGTGGTCTGCCCCCCGGGGACCCTAAGCCTGTGGGAAGATTGACACTTCAGAGAAGAGTCACCAGCAAGGCAGAATCATCTTGGCTTGGTAGTGAGTCGGGAGACACTATTGAAAAAGCAGCCGATCAATGCCTGACCTTACAGCGGCGGGCTCTAGCTGACCCCAGGGAGAAGGGGACCCAAAGGCTGCAGCGACACCCAGGAGGTGGAGCTGAAAGTCACTGTGCCTCCCAGGACACCGGTAGCAGCGGGAAGGCTGGAAATAGCGGGGGATCCACTCTTGTTGCATCTTCTGTCGCATTCGTCAAGGACTCAAAAAGGCCCACATCGGTGACCGTAGAAAACTGCAAAGAAACCTTGTCTGCCCCCAGGGAAACTGAAAGTGCTGCCCTGGGTCACTTAACCCACGGGGGCCCTGCTGGTCCTCGGAGTCACATTGAACTTGTGAGAACTGCACCCTGGGCAGCAAAACCTCTTCTGAGCAAGTTGGATGTCAAGGCGTCTGGAACAGAACACTTAGCTCACAGAAGTGTGGGGAAGGATGCGGCGAAAAATTCAGCTCCTCAGTTGGGGACCTTAGACCAAGGAAGGACGCCCACAAAGTGGGTCAGCGAACACAGGTCCACACCAAGGGGTAGTGTGTCTCGGCCGCAGAGCCTGGCCACGCCCGCACTGAAGGCTAAGATGCCCCGCCTTAAAGATGCACAGAGGCCCCAAAGTTCTCTTCCTGCGCATAAAAGTGAAAGGTCACGTGAAACGACACTCCCCCCTGATGCAGAAACTACAGCCCACAACACCTACACAGAGGCGGACCCTGTTAAGGTGGAGAACAGCCAGGTGACTGTGGCCGTGCGGGTGAGGCCTTTCAGCAAGAGGTACGTATGCCTGGGCCCCGGGAGCGCCTGCCCCTGCAAAGTCGAAAGACTCCCCATGCATTCTTAACACCATTTGGCAACATTTTTATACAGATTACTTTTAGCTGTAGTATGTCGCTTATTTTCAGTGGTTATCTTTTAAAATGAAAAAAATTAGAAAACCGTATTTTCTACATCGTGATTTTTTGTTGTTGTTGTTAATCATGACTTTTTAAACAAAGATACATTGCTTTTGAAAAGCCTGAGTGTGCCATTTAAGTCTCTGGTTGGGTCTTTTTTCGCATCTGTCACACTCAGTGGGTGTGCCTGCTTTTCCCCAGAAAAGAACCCTCATGGGTCCCTCAGTCCTCAGAGACAGCCCTCTGGGACCCACCCCCGAGTGGCAATCACCCATCTCAGATTGATGACCATGGTTGTCATTGTGCTGACCAACTAGGTTTGCTTCTATGACAAGAATCTGTCTTCCCAAAGAGCCATGGGTGGGCGCTGACAGAGTAGGGATGGAGCCGAGATAGGTGGATGGCAACGTGGGAATGCAGCACTCCAGTATTTTGGAATACTGTAAGGGAAGGCAGTGGAAATATTACAATGTCAGTAGTTTCAAATTTTATTGTTACCGCATATACTTGAGTTGAGGCACCGAATTTTACCCCCAAGTAGGGGGGCTTTTTCAGCATAAAAAATGTGCTGAAGACTGAGCCCCGGTGGCGTAGTGGTTGTGCGCGAGACTGTGGCCCACTGGGATGGAGGTTCAATTCCAGCTCCACGGAGCAAAGGCTGAGCCTCCTACTCCCACCACCTGAGGGCAGTGATGCCGCCCCAAAAAACAAAAAAACAAAACAAAACAAAAAAAATGTGCTGAAAAAATCCGGCTTACACTCGAGTATATATGGTCTTAGCTTTAGGTGTGAGTTGGGTGGACAGTCACAGAGCAGGTTTGCTTTTCCTTTATGGTTTGTTTCAGGGCGTGAGTTATAGTCGTCACAGCTTCCCACTGCCTCCTCATGTTGACCATCTTCATCCTGCCTCCTTTCCTGTCCCATCCTGTCTTTTGTGCTTGGTCTTTGGGCCAGGACTGCCCCTTTGACCTATGGCCGATTGCCCTCCCTCGTGATGACGTTCACCTTAGCAACCTAATGTTTGTCTGCTGGGAGCCGTCGTGGCCGGGTGGTTGAGCTGTGAGCCGCAGAGTCGGCAGTTTGAAACCACCAGGTGCTCTGCTGGAGAAAGACTTTCTCCTCCAGTGAGCAGTGACTGTCTCAGAAGCTCACAGGGGGTGCTGAGAGTCAGCACCGACTCCCCATTTGTCTGATGGCTGAGCCACAGGGGGGTCTAACGGCTGGAGTCTCGGGCCTTGTTTGCAGCCTGATGGCATGTAACTGAGCAAGTGGTGACTGCTGGGGGAAGGGACTTCTCATGGGAGAGCAGGCAAGTCCCAGCAGTGCTCTGAGGGCTCAAAGGTGAGCGCATGGGGCCCATGGAGGAAAGAGGGCTGAATGAGAGGTTGAGGAAGAGCTGCAGAGAGAGGCAGGGCTCTGTCAGCAATGAAAAGTAAGGAAAGGCTGTATTTAGGTAAGGAAGAAGTTTGGGGAGGGGAAGGGAAAGCAAGGAAGGGCACAGAAGCATTCTGAACTTCTGGATGGTCCTGTAACCTAAGAGTTAGGTGAGCGAGGCAATCCGTGCCCGTTGGTGGGGTGGTGGCCGATTTGTAGGACCTGGGGTAGGGAAATATGCAAACGAGGTGAAGAAAGCTCATGGAACTTGTACCTATAAGGGGAAGGGAGGCTTGATGCTGCAGCTGCAGGATCTGAGTGTGTGAAAAAATGCCTTGTTTACAACCTCCTCCTCCAGTGTGCTGTGGGAGGGGGCTTTGAGGTACGGTGGGTTCTCCATTTGGCTGAAGGGTCTTTGAGCCCAGTAGCCTCTCTGGCAGGCTGGGAAAGGAGTTCTCACCAGCCTGGCTTGGAGATAGAAGCTCCTGGGAATGCAGAAGTTAGGGACTGTGAGTCCAGTGTGTTCTCCGTAGTTCTGAGGGAGGAGGTGTGAGAATGGGGCCGCTTGGTTCGGACCCAGCCCAAACACTGAGTAGGAGTTAATTTTGCTCTCCAGAAGCTTTAAGAACCAAAGTAGGGAGAGACCGCATGACGACCAGAGCCAGCAAAGACAAAATGCAAGATGGGTGACCAGAAGGTGGACCCCAGCCACGTCCGCTGAGCTCAGGAAGCTGGGCTGGGGTAGGGGCTGTGGTCCCCTGATGAGGCTGGTGGTCTCTAGTATCAGTTCTGATCTGAGCTAGCGGCAGGAGGAAAAGGGATCTCTGGTCCTCAAGACTCATTGTGGTTTCCCACCGATCTGCAGTCAGTGAGAGGCTTCAGCCTCAGTGTGAGGAGGGACCGGACCATCGTGGAGAGCATGGGGGGAAGGAGAGGTTTGGGGCTAAGAGCAACAACAGCCACAGAGACTGAGGATTCAGACTGAAGTACAATGGCACTTGTTGAAATGATAATTTGCATTTTTTTTTTTTTTTTTTTTAGGGCATCACTGCCCTGGTGGTGGGAGTAGGAGGCCCATCCTTTGCCCCTGTGGAGCTGGAATTGAACCTCCGTCCCAGTGGGCCGCAGTCCCGCGCACAACCACTACGCCACCGGGGCTCAGCCCCTTGTTTTTTTTTACATAGATTTACGCCCCCAGATTTCTGTAAAATCACTCAAGGCAGATCTCCAGATTGGAACAGGAAAGTATGGTTAGATTACAGTCAGGAAGATAGGAAAGGCAAATGGTAGCTCAAGACAAAGAGGATGAGAAAAAAGTTTTAAAAAAATTCTGTAGAAGAACTCTGGAGGCCCGTTTCCCCATCGCGGTGGCTGTGGAGCTGCTGGAGATAGCTCTTGCAAAGCCTTTATAACTGTGCTTGCTGCTCTGTGTTTCTGCTTAAAACGGAAAGGGGAACTTGCTTTTGAAGAAGGGCCTAGTAACTGCTTTGAGAATACTAAAGGAGAGTAATACAGTCACTTAATTCTTTGTGCTTCTTTTTAAAGAGAGAGAATTGAACAGGCAGCCCAGGTGGTCTTCGTGAATGGAGGGGAAGTCGTGGTGCAGCATCCTAGCATGAAACAAGTTTACAACTTCCTGTATGACGTTGCCTTCTGGTCTTTCGATGAGTGCCATCCAAGCTATGCCGGCCAGACAGCTGTTTATGAGACCCTCGCCTTGCCACTCCTGGAAAGATCTTTCGAGGGGTACAACACCTGTCTCTTTGCCTATGGTCAGACTGGCTCAGGAAAATCGTACACGTAAGTAATCATCTATGTAAGTTTGTTTTTTTCCCCTATAACTACTTATTCATTTATTTTTTAAAAGTTGTGCTGTTAACCCTTTTTTTGTGAACCCAAATTGAACTTAATTTCTTGGGCAGACTGGGTGAATTCATCACTCCGGGTGCGCTCAGAGGCCATACTGTGCTGGGGCTGGTGGTGGTGCTGTGTTGCTTTGAGATCTGCCAGGCTCCCGGCTGGGCTTTAGGCCGCTCTTCCCAGAGCAGGTGCCTGGGGTCAGTGAGAAACCTCTGGCTGCGCTGGAATGGTAGACTGGTCTGTACTGTCCAGCGCAGTCCCTTGCAGCGCTGCTGGTGCTGGGTGCAGGTCAGGCCCAGAACAAGGAGGGACGAGCAGCCACGACACTGGGTCCTTTTCACCAAAGGGTCCCACCGCAGGACCAGCCGCTTCGAGATGGTCCTCGCCGTGTGGCAGTAAAACCGCTCTCACCCCTGGTTCTCCCCTGCGGGAGCACACAGTGGGCGGCCTGGTACAGGAAACGAGTCTCTGGAAGGCTCTCGGTCCTTCACCGCCCGCCATCTCAGCAGCTGGTGCCTCTTGGTCGGTGGGTTCACCACCGTTAACCCCTTTACAGGGCAACAAGCTATGTGAAAAGTACAAAACTTTTTGTCAAATGTAATATTGAAAGTGCTTAGACGTAAGTTTTATTGCAAATAGGATTTTTCAGAAGTGATTCACTCTCCCGCTCTAGGGGAAGCAGCACGGGATGTGAGAAAGTTTTGCAAGCTCACAGATCGGGGCTCGAATCTCAGCTGCATGTCAGCTCTGCATGCATAGTACATATTTTCTCTGCATACACAGTGCGTATTTTCTCTGCATACATAGTACATATTTTCTCTGCATACACAGTACATATTTTCTCTGCATACACAGCGCGTATTAGCTCAGCGTACTTATTGCATATTAGATTTGCAAACTTGGGCAAGTTACTTTGAACTTCATTTTACCCACGAGATAGCGCTGTAAGTATCTTTGGCTCCATATTACTGTAATTATATTTCATGTGTGAATGGAAGCTGAGAGAGGTTACAGATTCCTGTAAGTATTGGCATTGAAATGAAAAATATGGCATGCAGTAAACAGCTATGATTGTACCTGTCGTAGAAGGAAATACTCAGAATTTTAATGGTGAGCAATATTTATGTAATTCTTCCTATATTCTAAGCACTATGCTAACAAGGCTTACTGTATACTTCCTTGAAACAGTTCTCTGAATTTGAGATTTCTGTCTTTCCCACGGAAGTCCTGGTGGCATAGGATCATGTGCTGGGCGGCAATCTGCAAAGCCAGCAGCACCCAGGGTTCAAAACCACCAAGGGGAAAAGACAGGGCTTTCCACTCCCAGAAAGCGTTACATTCTCGGAAGCCACGGGGCAGTTCTACCCTAGTCTCTAGGAATGGCACTATGAGTTGGCCTCAACTCCAAGGCAGTGAGGCGAGTGCCACTTAATAGAAGAGGAAATGGAGGCTCAGTGAAGCAAAGCATCTCATCCAAGGTCACAGCGCTGGCCAGTGGAATATTGGGATTGGAATTCAGGTCGATTTGCTCCAGAGCCCAAGCTCTTCACTGCTGACTGTGAGGTTTCATTAGCTTCTTCCTCCCAAAGGACTTACACACACGTACACCCTGAACCAGTTTTTTTCTTTTTTTGGGGCATCACTGCTCTCCGGTGGTGGGAGTAGGAGGCCCAGCCCTACTGCTGAAATTCACCCTGAACCAGTCTTCTCCTTATTCACAATGTTTTTTCCAGGATGATGGGGTTCAATGAAGAGCCAGGAATAATTCCAAGATTCTGTGAGGATCTTTTTGCTCAAGTAGCCAAGAAACAAACCCAAGAGGTATGTCTCAGAGCACCCACACGCCTGGCTGCAGCTGAGACTAGGAGGCAGTCCTAGCTCGTTGTGGCCGGGAAGGAAACAACGGAAGAGTGAGCTCTAATATCTAGGTCACTTTCCTTTGCCACAGTGATACAGGAAAGGCAGGTGGGATTCCAAATTTAGAATCCATCTTCCCAGCCATCTCTGCTTTGTTCCTTTTGTGTTTGTGTAGTGGCTCACACGACCGCAGTGAGGCTCTAGCCCGGCAGTTCTCAACCTTCCTCATGCTGAGACCCTTTCATACCGTTCCTCATGTGGTGGTGACCGCCCCCCTGCCATAAAATTATTTTTGTTGTTACTTCATCACTGTCATTTTGCTACTGTTAGGAATCGGTGACCCCTGAGACAGCATAGAGCAGAATGAGAACAGTGCAGTTGGAATTTCAATCCAGCTTGACTTTGGCTCCAAGGACCTTGCTCTTCCTGCTTCTCTCTCCCTGAAAGACCTGGGCCTGCTCACCTCACTCATGCACTCACACACTATCCAACAGTCACCACTTGTTGGATAATCTATTAGACCACTTCCTATCCAGATTTGTTTGATCATAAGAATCATTAAGCTGTGGCCGGGTGACACAGGGAGGGATGTGGTGTGTGTGTGTGTGTGTGTGTGTGTGTACACGTACGCTTCTTAAAAATCTCTTCTAGAGATTCTGATTCAGGTACCTTGAGATAAAAACTGGGAATTTATCATTGTCAGACTTTCCCACTAATAATTCTTAGGATAAGGAATGTTTGAAAAGGTTTGTGCTAGATTTGGGGAGTTTAAAATCCCAGTTTTTGTAGTCAAGAAGCTTGTCATATAATGGGAGAAGCAGGTCAGTAAATAGCCTATCACCAGCAGGTAAATGCTAAGAAAGGTGGAGGCTGTGTTGGAGCAAGCCCAGGGCACTGGGAGAACATGCAGAAGCAGGCAGAATGAGAGGTGAGAGTGACTGAGTTAATTTAAAAAGATACATAATCATTATTAATCTGGTGAAGAAGAGGAAGAATAGCATTTTAGGCAGAGGGCAGCATGACACTGGAGAGGCAGGTGAAACTCAACCCATGAAGGCCTTTCTGATCTATGAAGGAATTTGAAGCAGAGAAGTAATTAGGTAGATTTGCATAAGAAAGAGATAACCCTGGTTATGGTGCAGATAATGCATTGAAAGGAAGCAGGGCTGCGTGGTTCCTCTGGAATCCTAGTGCCCACTCCCCACTGCCATCACCTTGACCCCAACTGCCCGAAGAAGAGTTTGCCCAACTGAATCTTATGGAACCTGATGGCCACGTCTCTCCTGCCGAGCAGCCAGTGGGTTCAAACTACCAAAGCTTTGGTTGGTAGTGTACTTAATCATTGTGACCCGAGGTCCCCTCCCATGACACAACAGAATGGATTGTATGTGATCTTGCATGCCTGCGACCTTTGAGCCCTTACACCAACATCTGTTCTTAGGCTGTTGCTTGGTGCCCTTGAGCTGGTTCCTTCTCATAGTGACCCTTCTTCCACCGAATGAAAGACTGCCTGTTCCCGTGCTGTCCTCATCATTCATTGTGGCCACTGTGCTGGTCTGTCTCTTTCAGGGTCTGCCTTTTTTCACTGAACCTCTGATTTGCCAAGCATATCACCCTTCCCCAGGGGCTGGTCTCTCTTTTTTTTTTTTTTTTTTTTTAGGCATCACTGCCCTCAGGTGGTGGGAGTAGGAGGCCCAGCCTTTGCTCCTGGGAGCCGGAATCGAACCTCCATCCCAGTGGGCCGCAGTCCCGCGCACAACCACTACGCCACCGGGGCTCAGCCCTTTTCTTGATAATACATTTTAGTACATGAGTTGAAGTCTTGCTATTCTTACTTCGAAGGAAACTTCTGGTCGACAGATGTGTTCATTCTTGGGCAGTAACTAGAAGAGTGCTTTGTACCTATCAATAAGTATTTGGTGAATTAAACCTAACACTTTGCAACTTCCTGAAGCTTCCATTTCAGTTATTATTTCTCTCGAGTCTGCAGAAGAAACTTATTTCTCTCACGATGAACCTTGGAAAAGTAATGGGAGCAACGTTTTCTTTCTTTGGCCTGTATACCTTATCTTTCTGAGTCAAAAGGTGGAGAAGAGCTCAGTTTCACTTAGTCTGGTGACTGCTTTTTGCCATCACGAGGGTCTTAGCTGTCAACATAAGGGGTCTCTTTCCCACCCTGAGCTTTTCTGTGCTCCGTTCCTGCAGAGTATGCCCCGCCTCCCCTCTCAGACCTCAGCTTCTGGTTTCTTCTTCCCCAGTCCATCTGGCCACTCCTCTTTCTCTCCACACCGATTCATCGATTCATCGTTTCACTTGTCATCCACATCTGCCTTTCTGGTTCTTTGTTTTCCATTGCCCTGTGTTTTCCTTTGGGGAAGGGCGTGTTGTATTTCCTTAGGATGGTGCTAACCTCCTGGGAAGGAACTGTGTCTTACAACCTTCTACTGTAGCCTCTCGCTGCCATACACAGAGTTGGTACGTCTTTAAGAAATGCTTACTGGATTGAATTGAACCTGTTTGAGGTTAATGAGAAGAAATGAGAAGAAGACTTTTACATGATTCTTCATGCGGTGTTTCTATTCCTACTAGGTCTGTTACCACCTTGAAATGAGCTTCTTTGAAGTGTATAATGAAAAAATTCACGACCTTCTGGTTTGTAAAGGTGAAAATGGGCACCCGAAGCAACCTGTAAGATTAAAAAAAAATTTGTCTTTGATTTCTGTTTTTATAGATGCATGGAATTGCATGTGATTTCCTTATTTAAAGTTTTACTAAAATGCTATAACATGATAGCCAATACTTGGGAGTAATTATTTGAGTTTTGTTATTTAGTATATAAACTGAGCCCCAGTAGTAGAAGTGAAGTTGGATATTAAAATACCTTTTTTGTATGTTAATCATATTTGAGTGAAAGGTAAAGATAAGTTATTCTATTATATGATTTAGTTAGACCACTTACATCGAATATCTAACATCCAAATGTGTAAAGCCAAAAAGCATTACAAGTTTAAAGAAAAATATATTTATTGTGGAATTTGTATTTCACTGGGTTATGTAGAAAATTGCTATTTTATAGAGAATCCTTTTTTTGTGTTATAGAAAGTTTCATAAATGCATAGGCTTTTGAAAAAACTGCTATATGAATGACCAATTTTTAATTTTGAAAAAACCTTTGGAGCACCAAAGACCCACCTCATGTAAAAGCGTCGTGCTGGAGGGCAGTTGACCTTGCAGCTTCCTCTTGACAGAATCAAGGAATTCCAAACAACACAAAGCCAAAATGAAACTTGGCATTTTCTTCTGTGACCTCCATGTACTTTACATTTTCTGATCACAAACAAAACTTAAAATTTGTAATATCAGAACAAAGAAAATGTCAAGTGCCCAGAATTTAGTGAACCTGTTTGGAGGACTAATTCAAAGCATAGAAATAATAGCTACTGTGAGATTTTTTTTTTTTTGCATCACTGCCCTCTGGTGGTGGGAGTAGGAGGCCCAGCCTTTACTCCTGGAATTGAACCTCCATCCCAGTGGGTCGCAGTCCCGCGCACAACCACTACACCAACAGGGTTCAGCCCGCTACTGTGAGATTTAATCAAGAACTAAACCTGGTCGTCATTTGATCTCATACTCTATTGTTTTTTTTGTTTTGTTTTTTGGCATCACTGCTCTCCGGTGGTGGGAGTAGGAGGCCCAGCCCCACTGCTGGAATTGAACCTCCGTCCCAGTGGACCGCAGTCCCGCGCACAACCACTACGCCACCGGGGCTCAGCCCCACTCTATTGTTGAATATCGTGCTGACGTGAGGTATTGAGGTGCCTCCTTAGTGCCCTATGCATTTGTTTTTTTGTGTTTTTAGAAGCTCGTACTTCTGGTTGCAAAAAAGATCTGTTTACCTTAAGCACACAATGTAGCAGAATAATCCTTAGGCCTTAGATTGATTATGAAAGATTTGCCACATGCTTGATGATGCTCATGTTTGCTTCTCCCAGCTGAGAGTGAGGGAGCACCCTGTTTCTGGACCCTACGTGGAGGCGCTGTCAATGTAAGGAGAAAACACACCAATCGAGTGAATGCTCTTCTCCCACATCCTTGTTTGCCCCTCATTTGCCTCTCTTGCTTTGAAACTCTGGATAACTGTCTAGCTTGTTTCCTGGACTGCTCTTCAGTTCCGTTTTCTCTCCTTCTAAATAGAATGTTAGTTCCTTTTATATTTGTGTTTTCACCGCGTCTATCAAGTGCCTCACTGGAGTATTAATTACACTGACTGTGAGGTAAGTATTGGATTGTTCTGCCCTTCACTCTCTTTGCTTTCTATTAAGTTCATTCCTTGCTCTCAAGCTGCTCTGTTTATGTATTACTTTAAGATGAAGTGGGAAGGAGTTCGGATGCATTTAAAGTCCTTTGGTGCATGCTGACTCAGTTTCTTCCTGCACTTCAAGTGATTTTCTGACAGGATAGAAGTTACTAGGTTTGAGTTCAGCTGCTTCTACTAAACCCAGGATCATGTTGAGACTCAAACGTGTGTGTGTGTCTATGCAGGTACACACTCTCATGTAAAATAAATCTTTTGATAGTATGATTACAGGATTATGAATATTGTAATGCTAAGGTACTAAGATATTTCAGTCAGTAAAATTGTACTCTGGTAAAACTGAAAGATTGCTTTTAGGATAGGCAAATTTATAGGACTAAAATTGGTTAATGTTATTGGGGGGCAGGAGAGAGGGGACAAGGAGGAGCGTTGTTGCAGGTCCCCTGCACTGAGTCTCTGCACTGAGGATGGAAACACTTAGAAGTGGGCAGTGCTGATGGAAGCATGGCACCATGAGGAATGATACTTGTACAAATGTTGAAACAGCAACTCTTCTCTTACCCAAATACTGACATACACACACACACAATTCTCAAGAAAGGGGTAAATCAAACATTAGTATAAAGGTTATTTAGTATAAAGGTTAGTATAAAGGTTATTAGTATAAAGCTTATTAGTATAAAGCTTATTTTCTGAGAATAAGAGTATCATCAGTAAAGCTTTTTTTTCCTTCTTCTTTAAAAATAGGAATGTTGTCAGTTCTTACTCTGATATCCAGGTAAGATTAATTATCTGAATTTTGTCTTTTCCTTTGTCAGAAAGGTCATAGTCATAAACATTCATAAGAATATTTCTCCTTAATTGCCCAGTGCATAAACAGATGGTTAATCTCATTAATATATCATGAACTGATTTTGTTTATTAAATTTTAATCAAATGAGTGGCTCTTTCGAATTAAAAAAAAAAGACCGTTATTTCAGATTAGTTGTACAAAGGGCCTTTTAAAAGTTTTGCTTCCTGTGATTTCTGTGATGTAAAAGAAAAAAATAGACAATGAGAACACAAGTGAATGAGAGATAAACATTTATTAATAGTCTTATTTTATAAACTAATTATAAGTGGGTACATGTTCTTACTTAGCTTTGTTGCTCTGTAATTTGTTGTTCTGATAAATTACTGCCTGCAGCTGTGACCTCCCTCCCTCCCTCCCTCCCATCCCTATCATTAGAGTTGGCTGGAATTGGGAAATAAGCAAAGAGCAACAGCTGCCACTGGTATGAATGACAAAAGCTCCCGCTCTCACTCGGTTCTCACCCTCGTGATGACCCAGACCAAGGTATTTGGTTTTTGTGTGTGTATGTTCTGATAGATAGAGATTATAGTGAATAATTCTGCTATAGAGGGAATATTTAAATATCCTGGTTTTAAATGTTTTCTTCTTTAAGTCAAAAGAGTACAGTCACAGAAATACGTGTATAAACTTGGACTTGAGGATGTAAGTATTTGTGTTGGACCTTGTGCAGACACCTGTGCCCGTGGGATTTTGGGGTACTCCGATGGGGCCTGTTGAGTGGCACGTGGTCTGAGCAGCTCCTGCTGAGGACACCTGAGGAGAGTATTTGGCATGTTCTGCCCAGCTGTTGCTGCCTTCTGTACAGAGAGAAAGTCAGAGACGACCTGCCCAGGGAAGGCCACATGCAGGCCCAGGGGACTGAGGAGACCCAAGCCAGGCCTTAGTACCTTTCATTGGCACCTGACAGTACTAAACACGGCAACCCATGGGGAGTCCGTCCCCCCACCCCCATGTCCCTGCCCCTGGGTCTGGAAGCTCAGGGACTCCAGCGTTGCCCCTCCCTTTGCTGTAGACTAGGTGGCTTCCAGGCCCCGTGTAGCAGCTGGGTAGGGTCAAAGGAGGCTCTAGCCTCAAGTAGAGGTGTCCTGACACTCAGGTTCCAGTGTCCCCCGGACAGCTATGTGGTTGGACATTGCCCAAATAAGCATTAAGCGCCACATACCTGTACAGTAACTCTGAATTACTTACAATGTCAGTATATTTCATTATTTAAAAAATCAGTAATACATGGTGACCCAAAAGTGTTGAAAAACACATGAGAAAATCAAAAGGTTTGAAAATGTTAGCCATGGGTTCCACTACTCAAATAATACTTTCCCAAATGTCTTGATATAATTTATAAAATCTACAGTAATTACATGCTATTAAAATGCTTTGCAAAGATCACTTAACTCAGTGTTTCACCAACTCTTCGACCTGTGGAGTCTCTCTGCTATGGGTTGATTAGATGCGGTTTTTCAGTGTCTTTGCTCTTAGAGTGCTGAAATAAACGCATTTCTGCATCATGCTTTCCCTTGCTGTTTCCTGGATGTAACTGAGGAGTTGTGGGCTTTTATCCTATAAAAGTCATTTCTTTTACTTTTGCGTTCCCCAACCACCACTCAAATGTTTTCTTTTAATAGACCATGTGAAATGTGTGCACTATGAAATGGTCACAGATCAAGAAGGGACGGTTTAGAAAACGGAGAGGGTTGGTGATCATAGATAAAACCGTCCCTCTTTAAGTGAGACCTGAGGAACTGGGATCTCTCCCCTCCTTGACTGCAGACGGAGCGCGTGGAGGGGGAGGAGCATGACCACAGGATCACCAGCCGCATGAACCTCATCGACCTGGCGGGCAGCGAGCGCTGCTCCACAGCCCACACGAGTGGGGACCGGCTGAAGGTAAGCGGAGGCTGGTTCATCTTTGTGAGGGGCAATTTAAAAGTCATCCGAGGGCTATACATATATATGTGCAAACAAATCACCATCCGTTATCTGAATACTATCTTTAAACATTTTAAAGCCACCGATGACCTGCGAGCCGCAGTTTGCCAGCCCTGGATTTAAAGAACACATTCTCCAGGGCCTGGTTCTTAGGAGATTCAACATCAAATAAACTTACCCCCCAAAAGACAACACACACACACACAAACCAACACACACACACACCAACACACACACACACACACACACACACACACACACACAAACTAACACACACACACAAACCAAACGGTACCTTTCTCTGCAGCCTACAGAACACACTGCGGTGATTAAAGACAGTGGTCATGATTGATTTTCCAAGAAATAGTTGAGCGATACTATTTGAGGGAGTCATAAGAAAGTCGTGTATGGAAGAAAGTACCATTGAATGATGATACAAAGAGACACATACATTTTGTAAAATTAATTTACTGCTGAGCACCTCTTTGAAACTTAATTTAAAAAAATCTTGTCTGCAGGAAGGTGTGAGTATTAACAAGTCCTTGTTAACCTTGGGCAAGGTTATATCTGCACTCTCCGAGCAAGCCAACCGAAAGCGAGTTTTTATTCCTTACCGTGAATCAGTTCTTACGTGGCAAGTATCTCTATTTTTTTTTTTTCTTTCTCCTTTTCTTTGTATTCTGACCTGGGCAGAGGTTTTCAGAACAGGTCTGTTTTGTGTTCAACCAATGATGCACATTTGATTTTATGTCATTGATTGCAGTCCCCTCAAAGTAATGTCACTTTCTCCTGTGTTTCCCTTCTCCCTCTGCTTCCTCTCCTAATGCCACTCCACGGTCGTTTTCTGGGACACCTGCTATTCTTTTGGTCTTAAATGGCTGATGATTTTCAGTTGAGCTTACCTCCCTCGTGTGTGTCAGGACTCACCGAATAGACCTATCTGGTGCTTGGCTACCGTGAACCCGTGGGAGTGAGTTCCATTCCAGGCTGGAGGAGTAATGGCCATATAGTCGTGGTGGTTCTGTTAGGTGTCTGGGATGGTTTATCTCACTTTTTACGCTGAAAGAATTCAGGCTGCAGAAGCACTTGTAATCCAAGTAACTTTTATGAGGGAAAGGGAAGTTTCAGATAATTCAGTTTCAGACAGTACACACTCTTCCTGGAAAGCAGGCAAGGCTGCCTGGCAGAGGGCTGTGGGTGAGTTCACGATGGAAAATGGCCACTTCGGGGGAGCGCACAAAACCATGTGGAAAAATGGCCCACCAGAGGAGTCCTGGAGCTCAAAAGAAGAGAAAAGTGTGAGCCCCGAGGGCGCGCACACAGGAGGGAGCCCACCCTCCGACCTGTTAGGAGCGCCTGAAAGAGAGGGGTATAGCGTGCCCTCAGTCTGCTATTTATCCCCTCCTGTCCCCCACTGCTGGGAGTGGGGGGGGGGGCGGTGTGCTCAAGGTCGATCTTGGTGGCTTAGTTCAGGGGCACACGTGTGCTGTCAGGTTACTGGTACATTAGGTGTGTGTGCCCCGGTTGATCTCCTCACCTGGGTCTCGTGACTTGTCTAAGCATGCCCAGCTTCGGATCGTCCCAAAATATCTAATGCATGCTTGATTTCTTTGCAACCCTTTTATTGTGACATGGCCTGCTGAGTTTTCCTTTAGAGTAGGCATTTGATGGAGAGAATATGCTTTACCCCTAATCTTTCTACCTTTCAGTTCCACCCGTCTCTGTCTCATGGGATCTCTTTCAGAGCAGTCAAGGAGCAGTAGTTGGAGGCCATCCAGCTTCTTTGGTCTCAGAATTTTTGGAGACCGATGTCTATGTGGTACATTAGTTTATAGCACTAGTTGTTCGCATCTTCGATTTTCACTACTTTGCTGCCAAAGTCCAATAATTGAACCTTAAATGGCTGTTCCCCAACATTTAAGACCCCAGTTGCTAACTCTCCAAAGTAAGGCGCAGAACATTGCCTTCGTAGATTGCCAATTGACAGTGGTCCTGGTGACTGTTCCCTGAAGCCCCAGGGCAAGCATCATTTGAAGTGAATACTGTGAGGGAAGAGTAGTATGAGGGGTAGTCAAAGAAAATCTGGATTTTTTTTTTTCAAAGCTATGTACTTCTTTTTTTTGGCATCACTGCCCCCTGGTGGGAGTAGGAGGCCCAGCCTCGCTCCTGGAGAGTTGCTGCTGGATTTAAACCTCCAATCCTGTGGACGGCAGTCTTGCACACAACCACTATGCCACCGGGGCTCAGCCTGTATTTACATTTTTTTACAAAACAACTTTGTCACTTTCAGAATACTATTCATTACACTGAATGTATTTGTCAAGTCTGTGATTCCATTCTTGGAAACCTTTTCCAAACTCATCTGTTTGGATGGCTGATGGTACCTCCCTCGTTTTTAGTTTCACCTCTTCTGTGTTGTCAAATTGCTATCCTTACACGTTCCTCTCATTCAGGGAAACAAAAAGAAGTCACACAGAGTGAGATCAGGTTCAAGGGGCAAGAGAGGCATGCTGTTTTTTTGCTCAAAACTGGCTCACTGAGATGACTGTGTGAGCACGTGCATTGTCGTGGCAAAACCAATCGCCCGTCTTCCACAAATCAGGCCTTTGTTATTGCCCACCATTATGCAATCTTTTAGAACCTCTAAATAGAAACCTTGATTAACAGTCTGACCTGGTAGAAAGAACTCCAAATGTAGTGAGTCTACATTTCACCTTTTTTGAAATGAGAAAACCACTTCTACATTTGAGTTTTCCCCTAATGCTGTGTTCAACATCTCAACAGTTTCTGCAGCACTTTTCCCTAGCAGGAAACAGCCACGCGCTATTCTTGTAAATTAGCCATTACAAAAAATGAGGTTCCAACAAAAGTGCTTTTATGAAAAAATTGCCTGTGACCAGAGAGAACCTTCCCAGGCGATGCCACTGGTTGCACTAATCCAGAGCAAGTTGCTCGATGCTCACCGAAGTATATGGCAAAGGCTGTGCTTTTGGGGGCTACCCCCTCTCATACTGAATGCATGTGTCACTGGGACAGAAAAGGAATGTGACCCAGTGAAGGGATGGGGGCAGTATGGCCCATGGGCCACATCAGGCCTGTGAAATCTTTTATACTCACTCACATAATACATGTCACCAAAGAAAAGCAGTCCCAGGTGTGTGTTAATTAAATGTTTGACCAAAGATAGCAGGGAAATGTTTAAGTTGATAGTTTGTATGGCCCATGAATGGTGTTATAAATATCCAAATGGCCCTTGGTTGGCAAAAGGC